>DWQQ01000271.1:0-12574 GCA_018244775.1 Oxynetra roscius flavomaculata
GCCGCATTGTTCGATAGCAATTTAGGGACGCTGAAGTCTCTTACGTTGCTATAGGCTGTGATCTTAAGTGTCCTTAGGCCATACATTTTGTTTAACACTCCATGCTGTAAAAACAAGCATAGTCATTAGTTCGCATAATACAGATTTATAATAGATAATAAAGAAGTAGTAGGTTAAGATAAAATATACGTATATAACATTTAAACGTCGAGAATCCAATACAATTTCTCACCTCTAAAATACTTAAACGAAGGCGTGTAACATCAAGGTATTCTAAACGTGGCGACACTCCATATAAACTAGTATTCATGAGAGCTGTGATAGGATTTCCGGACAAAGAAAGCCATCGGAGATCGTTCAAAGAGTGCGTTGCCTGGAAGAGTACAATAAAGTGAAATTTTAAAACGTATTTGTTTAACGATTAAAATCTGTCAACGATTTTGTTTTCAACTCGCGGCCCAATTTAAGGGATTCAAAAATTGTTCAATGATAAAAACAACACACCACTGGCACTTTAGTGAAATCGTTGTATGAAAGATCCAGAACTCGTAGCCGAGTCAAATTGCTTGT
Organism: Oxynetra roscius flavomaculata; assembly: GCA_018244775.1. Lineage (NCBI taxonomy): Eukaryota > Metazoa > Arthropoda > Insecta > Lepidoptera > Hesperiidae > Oxynetra > Oxynetra roscius. The sequence continues at coordinate 571 of DWQQ01000271.1, forward strand.
TGTATCCGGCAGAATCGATGGTAGATTATTGTATGACACATCCAAACTCTTTAATTTAGGCAACGGCATCGATGGTAACTGTAATAATCAAAAATCATATTTATTATAATGTATTAGTTAAATAAAATAATATTTATAAAAAGTTTGTCTAGGATCAATCATTTACATTTGTAAAAGGATAGATCTAATTCATATAGTTGTTTTGGAGAAACAGTATATATTTTAAATCAACTTACGGACATCAAGCTGACGTTTTTTAATCCTAAATGCGATAATCTTCTTTCCAAGCCCTTGAAAATGCTACTGCCTCGTTCACCATTATTGAACGGGGAGTTATTACTCAAATCCAGCCAACGGAGTCTTGGCAATGCCGCGAAAGACCCACCCTCAATCCTCACCAAATGATTGTTCGATAAATCTAACCAAGCGAGAGACTAGAAATGGAAAAATAAGAAAAGTTGAATTAATTCTCATTGAACGAAATTGTACATACATGTATATGCACTTATGTAAGTTTGAAATAATTTGAACTCTACAGCCACATGAATATGGTAATAGCAGAAGTAAATGGTTTAAGCCGTAATTAACAAGAAATGAACATAATTAATTATTTTGTAATAAAAATAATAATACAGAAGAAAAAGAAAAGAATTTAAAACTAACTAATATATTTCGTGCTACGGTTAAATGCAAACAGGAAAGCGCGTGCTTCTTAGCAGAATGTACATGATGCATTTAGACCAACAATAAGAAAAACAATATATATATATATGTTTATATGTATGACATTAACCAAGCATTAATATTTTAATAAAGGAATGCAATTAATTTGAGTACGCAATCTTTATTTATCATTTAAACCATGAAACTATGCAATAAAGTAAAATCCAGTAGAAGTGGCAAAAATTTTAAGAAGCATCTAATTGAGTCTTGTTAAGAAATCCGATTGCATCATCTACGACTTCTAAGATTCGAAGGATGTCGTCTACCTTGTACAGAATATTCTGCGGGTATTGTTTTTTTTGATGGAACACTCTGGTGTGATCTCGTCTAGCGGTGTGGTACATGTACTCATCGCTGTAGTCGGGCTCCTCGGGCCAGTACTCTCCCAATTCGGGGTTCTGGCAACACATGCAGGGACGGGAATTGTTAGCTTAACTACCACACTAGCTCTACTATCTTGGTTAGTACAATAAAAAAGGTTTAATGCTTTCAAAGGACTAATGTCTTCTGCGAAAAAGATACTTATGAACATGAATGGAAGTTAATTACGCGATGCTAAGACATTTTCATCATCAAAGAATTATTTTTTCAGGATAAAAGAGATATTTCGTGTCTTATACCAGCAGAAAGCTATGTCTGTACGCAGAAAATATTAGCCCATAAAATCCAATCGCAACAACACATTACCAAGTAAAGTATAAAATCATTATTTTCAACAATATTCCAATTTAAATATTTACAATATATGTAGATTTAATAAATATAATCTTCACAATCAATACAAGCGGTTAGTACTCGTAGTTAAAATTGCTATATCACTTCAATTTTAACATTTTCATAAATAACTTAGCAGATAACCTACCCTGTATCGCTGAACGAAATCCGCTATTGAAATTGCGGGTATCGTGTTTCCACTAAGATCAAGTTCGACAAGATTACCGGCTGCAGCGGTCGATAATGCATTTGTTGGTATTCTGGATAATTCGTTTTCAGATAAATCGAGACTGAAATTTAATAAATAATGATCTTTTAAATACACTAAACGAATAAATATACAATTTACTGATAAATATTTTAGTTTTCTGAAATCACGTCTTGGAAATTTAAAATATAAATGATTTACTTCAATTTTTAAATTTTCTTGACATTTTATTAACTTCATATATTACCTCTCCAAAGCCGGCGATGGAATCAAATTATCTGCTACGTTCTTCAATCGATTATGTGAGAGATCAACAAAGGTAAGAACTTGCATATCATGGAACACTTGAACTGGGAGCTCTATTAAATTGTTGTGAGACAAATTGATTATCTGGAATTCAAAAATTACTATGCATTTGCCATCAATTAATAAATACCAACTATTGTAATGTCATCGTTATTAATTAACAAAGAATATATTTTGTTGATTGTTATCTCACCTGTAAATTCTTAACTCTCTTAAAGCAGTCGTATTCCATGTGATATATTTGATTATGAGATAAGTCTAAGTATTGTAGCATTAGCATTGAGCCAAACACCTCTCTTGTAATATTTCTTAACAAGTTATGAGACAGATGCAGCTCGGATAAAGTTAAATCAGCATGTCTAAAAATATAAGATTAAATAACATACTTGAGAGAATCATGTGAACATACAAGAAAATCGTTAATCAATTTCTTACAAACCTGAAATAGTATGGGGCGATATAAGAAACATTGTTATGCGAGAAATCCAAAACTCTTATATTCACTGACACTGTCCCAAGGCCTGAAAGAAAGAAGTACACGTCTAAAATACAAATTTATGCTGACTTCATTGCTGTGATTTTTTTATACAATATAAAACGTGTAAATATAAAACAAAAGATACATTTCAATAAGATAAGAAAAATGGTAGTACAAAACTAAGATAACTAAAAAGTAAGAGAATAAAAATAGCAACTAAACGAGGAAACAAAAGTAATGTACTTACTTATAGTAGTAGCTTAAAAAAAATAGAAAAAATGTTAAATAATAAAGAAGATATAGAAGAAAATAAAGAAGAAACGATGAAATTAAATAACTTTAATAAATATTTATTTTGGAATTGAGTCTTACTTTGAGCTTTTGGTGGCGGATAAAAGTTCGAAGTGAAGAAACTAGGCGCATTTGAATCTGTTAACGCCACAATTCTATTATATGACACGTTAACTTTTAGTGCTGTAGCTGATCCCACTTGGTCAAATATAGAAAATTTAAATGTCTCCAGTCGGTTGAATGATATATCTAGTCTGAAACGGATGTCACGTATTATTTATAGTGCCGAAAATATTAGTACCGGTATGCTTTATATTATCACTTAAACCCTTACTAATATTATTTATATTTAATCCGTATTTAGTCATAACAAGAATACTTACTCTTTAAGCGCTGGTAAGTTTTGGAAGGCTTCTTCACTGATCTCATCGATTTTGTTTCCTCTAAGTTTAATAGTTTTCAAGTTATCTAGACTGGTGAAAGCTCTTCGTTGTATGACTTGTATTAAATTATCTTCAATTAAAATCTCTTGTAATTCTATTAAGTCTACGAAGGTGTGCATAACAAGTTGGTTCATTTTGTTTAGAGACAAACTAACTGTTTGTAGCTGTTTGTGGATGTCGCCCTGAAGATGTTTAAATTCCATGAATATTGTTATATTATTGACATACTCATACCTCAAAGTATTTTATATAAATTGCTTAAACCTCTTTTACCTGAAGAGTTCCTTTGGAGAAGTGATCAATTAGATTGTCTTGCAGATTCAACGTCTTTAACTTGTAGAGGAAATGAAACGATGTGTCCGGAACATTTCTTAGCCTGTTATTGCTAAGATCTAAATATTGCAGTTCTATTAACGCCTTTAGCGGTTCGAAAGGAAGAATTTTAACGTCATCGGCCAAACCGTTCGCCATTTTCAAAGTGGTTAAACTGTGCAACTAAAATAAAAGCTTAATAGATAAAAATATTACTTTTCTAAGCTTGCATATTTAATATATAGCATATAGAATAAATTATAAAACCCTTCTAGTTAACAGGTTATACTTTGCCGTAAAATTTGGAATAAAAAATTATAATCATAAGTGAATATTATAAAAATTCTTACCTCGGCAAAAGCAAAAGGATCTATGAATTCGATATTATTTTCAGATAGATCCAATGTTTTGATTGTTCTTACGTGTTGAAACGCACTCGCTTCTATACGAAGTATCGTACTACCGAATATTTTTAAATCTTCTAACTCAACTCCATATTCAAGGAAGTCTTCCGCGGTGATACTCCTCCTTATCAACTTGCTAACTCCTAAGAACCGTAAAGACCGCATCCTGTAATATAATATTTATATAAAGTTTTTTATTTTTTTATTTATGACGCCTAGCACAAACTTTGACTTACAATGGTTGACTGTTAGAGAATTCCACTAGGCATTAAGTAATGAAACATTGTCATGAAACAATTAAAGGTAAATAATAAATACATAAAAATAGGCATAATTCAGTTCTTACTTGACTGGTGTTGAGTGTCTCACACTTAGTCCCTAGAATTTTTTGTACATTTTTCGTTTAATTCTTAATCTATATATTCTTTGTTTACCATTAACAATTATCTATATTGTTATAAATGATTGATTTATTTATGCAAAGTATCTATTTTTGTTACGTGCATAAACATAAGATGAGCATGAAGACCTTCTGAGTTTATAGTTAATATTACATAGGCATGAAGTATTGATCAAATATAGTCATAGCCGACTTGGTATTTCTAAGAACTTGTTAGAAAAGTACCTTTTCCTGTTCACTACATTGCTCGGTAAGAAAGTTGAGATAAAAAGCTAACAATTAAACAATATAAAAATACCCAAATTTAGAGTATATAGTACATTTATCTTACTTTCTTATATCCTGTAGAGTCATCTCCATGGAAGAAGAGCCGCTGATGTCGAGGTAGAACAGTTTGTACTGGAAGTTGTTGAACGAGGTGATTGAATATTCGGATGGGATGTTCGAAGTCAGCAAGTTTGTATCCACCTATAAGTGTCCAAACAAAAGGAGACATTATTTAAAAAAGCCAAAATAATCAATTGGGGTTTGTTTGGTTTCCTTAAGGAAAAACAACAGAAGTTAGTAATTGCAATGTGGTTTTGATACTTTTGGTATTATTAAAACAATTTAACTTCTGGAACCAATAATGCAGACACAAAAACGAAAAAAAGTCAGATTTAGAAAAGACATGTTATTGTTTGACCTTCGACCGATCAGCATACTTTTATTCAACATCAGAGAATACAGTTTTGACAGAGTGGTACTTTCAGCTATATCAATTTGGAATTCAGAAGTGTATGTATATCTGAATAAATAGAATTAAATGCTTTTACCTTATTCTCTCTCAAGTTGAGAAACCTCAACGAGTCTAATTTGTTCAGCATGAACTTTGAGATCATGGTCAGATTATTCTCAGACAAATCTAAAGTCTGAAGACTGTTCTCAAGTCCAGCGAAGGATGCCGGAGACAGCTCCGATATGCTGCAGTCACGGAGAGAAAGAGACTTGATCTTTGCGTTTCTAAAAGCATCTTCCTGTAATGAAAATATAACGTAACGTTATTTTCAAAAATTAAACCACCCTATTGTTACCGCCGTGAATACAAAATTTCGGGAAATTATAATTTATTTGTGCACATAATTTAAATAAAAAATACCAATTTCTATGAAGTAGTATAAAGTACTGGAATTACACGACACTATTCAAAGTACACATATAACTGATTGATCAACTGGTGTATCAACTGGTCCGGAATACGCTCTAGAAATACGATTAGTTCGAATTTATCTTAAGGACTACTAAATGTAAAAGTTTGTCACCTGGACAGTACCTAAATACGTATAAAACAAAAATTAAACTTGTCATATAATTTCACGCGATATCAAGTGTATAGTTATTTCAATACAACACACAGGTATAATAAATAATTATACACCATGGAACAAGTTGTCAAGTATAATTACACTAGCTATATATTATATTTATATTTTATCTATACGTCCGCCTTAATAGAATTTCAAAGCCCAGGTAATTTAGTAATGCGTCACTGAATAAATAATACACGAAACTGAATATTCCGATTGCTGATATACGAGTATGTACATAAATAAACATTGATTATTTTCTCCTTTTATTGAGCTTGGAAACTTAAATTATTATATGTTTTTCCAATACTTGGATTGTCGGTAATAAATGTCGGTAGAATTCATGAATTAGTACACGTCATACTGTGACTGTTCATAATATTGTACTTCATGGACAAATTAAATACTAAAGTATACTACTTATGAATTGACATTTCATATGTAACGACATAAAATACTTCGATAGTCTGTTACATACCTACTCGTACTTTAAATACAAGATTGTTTTTCTTATATTCAGTTCAAATATACCTTGAATTATCAGGCAATTGGTTTTGTTATTATGGCTTTTGTGTGCAACTTGCATAATGCATTTCAAGACCAGATGAAACCAATTTTAGTGCCTGTTGCATTGCGTTTTACGTGACTTCTGTGAACATGCGACCAAAATACCACATTGGAATGTTATGGTTTCATATTTACAGAGTGTTTCTGTTAAATATTTATTTTAAATAACTGGGCTTAAACCACTGCATAGCTTTTTGTTGTGTAACGAAAATAAACACTTGTTTAACATTACAGTGATTTATACCCTAAAATACCGTATGAGCAGTACCTAGTACTTATTGGCAGTAGCCATAATTATTAGGATTTTTGTTTAATGCGTATGTTTCGTATTCATTGAATTTTTACACTAAAACAGTAATACGCAGATAAAAAGTATCACGCATTGTAAATATTCGTAGTTTAAGCAAGTGCGCCATCTGTATTGAAATGAGAGAACATTAGGCGCAATGGTATATCATTACAATTGTGACTCGTGTGTCATGCCATAGTAAACTACGTAGTGCATTTAACATCACGATTAAATGCAGGGATTAATACTTCATAAAGATTAACGATTTGAACATAATTTTAACGCGTATGTATCCGTAAAATCTATATATATAAAAGAAAGTTGTGTTAGTTAGACTATTTATATCTCAAGAATGGCTGAACCGATTTGGCTCAAAATTGATGGGGAGGTACTTTAGAACCAGGAGAAGGACATAGGACTTTTGAAGTTGACCGGTTGATGTGATTCGAAACATTGCGAATGAAAGTGCAACCAATGCACCAAAATACATGACCAATAAATAATCATTGATATACTTGATTTTTTTTTATTTATTATACAAAAAGAAATTAAACTCCAAAATCCAAAATCTGATCATTTATTGCCTCTATGGCGAAACAAAGTTCACCGGGTAAGCTAATAACTCTTTAAAAACGTATTATCATTAGGAAACCCCTTTAGAACAGCGCCATCTATTTTCAATCTGTTTAACTAACTTGAGGTATGTTAGAATGTTTTCTTTCAAAAAAATATGTAATTAAATTAAATTGAAGTAAAGTATTTTAACTAGTTATCACGTGATATTTAAGAACCAACATATAGTTATAAATGTAACTGACTCAGTTAACTTGTTAAAATCAGGTAAATATTGTCAACTTCAACGTCATCGATTTGCATCATTGGTAACGGTAAAACAATAATTAGCCTAAAGGCTAAAGTTATGATTTTTTTTTTTACTTTTTAGAGTCGAGTAGAATCGTCGTTTGTTTAGGAAGAGGTCCAAAAGAAGCGAGAGAAGATGAAGACGTATTGTAAACTTAAGAAAATAAAAAACTTACCCGCACGATGTAAATTGGATTTCCATCCAAAGATGTTTGGTTCAAAATATTGAAGTACTTAAATGATCCCGGGCCTAGAATATTTATAATGTTGTTGTCTAATCTGAAAGAAGTAGTTATGTTTATTCATAACATAATTGTCACCACAAATACGTCAATATGCAGCATACGTTATACTCGTATAGCGGTAGTAACAGCTGAAATATTGGCTAGATGATAAAACCTATCTATTTTTAATACGAAAAATTACATGAATGCATCAAATGTCATTTGTTTTAATCAAATAGTATCAATGGATTCCGAAAACATCTTCAATTATTGATCATTTATAATTAGTGTTTTTTCACTTTAACATAATAATATCGGTTATTACATGGTTATCAATACTATAAATGATAAAATAATAATGATTGTCAATGATTATTATGATTTGAAGAATTTAGCTCTGATTTAGTAGCAGTTGCTATCGTAACGTAATTACTATCAAGTTATTTAAATGTTTGTTTTATTACCAATTACTAAAGTGTACTAAAAAAATATGACTTATATGGCGCTTATTTTGGACGTAGAGTGACTGTATTTCGAAGAAGACATACAGTGTTGTAAATAACGGTTATTTCTGGAGGTGTAAGATAATTATTTTTTGCTTTGAATAATCCGATTTGAATAAGGGCAGAATGATATGGCACACACTTACTTTAAATTGTCCAATGAAAGCATTATGCCGTTCAGATCGTGCGCCGGAGGTACTTGTCTGATCAAATTACTGGACAAATCTAGCACTTTCAGCTGACGAAGCGGAGATATCTCCTCGTATGGTATGTATGCGAGTTGGTTATCGCCCAACAGAAGCTGAAATGAGAAATAAGATAGATATCAAAAGATAGGCATACATATGTATTTAGAACTAGATAAATTATAATTAGCAAATATCGAAAAAAAACATTCCTAACAATAAGTAATAAATGTTGCAAAATGTTGGTATAATATTTTTATTTAGTTAGAAACAGATACTGATAGTTGCTATCGATTAATTAGGCTTAAGGTAATTTTTTTTATAAATTTTTCCTTTCATGACATTAATGAAGAATTAAAAAATTATATAAGAGTAAAGTAAGATAACATTTAAATAGTTGCGGTGTTACTTAGACACAGTCTCGCAACGGCACCAATACATGTAAACATACACAAAATCGCGAAACGCTTTTGCTCTATACGTTAGAAAATACGTTAGTTCAAAACGTCGTGGCAGTCGAAATAGTAAACGAATTCGCATGCATCGTTATACGATGTAGTTGCACTTTTACATTTATGAACTTGATATAAGTCATAGACTATAAAACTTAGAACATTTTTATCGTGTTGAAACATGTTCTATACGTTATAAGATCAGTTTCAGTTTTTATTATGCTCACATAATGTGCGCTTTTTTTAAGGTCGTTATGAAATATGATATACCTTATAAAGTCTGCTCATCCCATCTCGGAAAACGCCGCTGTCAATCACTGCAAGGTGGTTGCCACGCAGATCCAAGGTTTCCAGCATGGGTAAGCCAGTGAAAGCGTCAAGTGGCAACCCAGCTATGGAGTTGTCAGCCAGTATCAGCGTTTGCAATGTGTTCTCCAGTCCCCTCCAGTTGTCGCCTGAGATGTCTGTTATTTCGTTACCTGAAATATTATTTTCATAATACATCTAATTAAAATCATTCTATCCAGCTTGGTAATTAGTGATCGCGTCATCCTCATCGCAAGAGGCTTCCGACGCAAGTCATTTCAATTCAGACTTTATTATCATTTTTATAAATTTATGTAGTCCGATAAATATTAATTATATCTTGAGACATATCCATACACGGCCATCTGATCCGAAAGTTGGCACTTAAGCAGTGTCTGCCTGTATCACAGTCACCAGATGGCTGACAAACTACATATTTATGTAAATAAACTAATCAATTTTGTTTGTCTCTATCCATGTTGTTAGATAAGAAAATCCCTACACAAACGTGTAAGACAGGAAAAAGGTTACTTAGTATCTGAAATTTCCAAGTACCCATACAAGGCAAACGACGTAAGTTCCAAATGACAATATGCTTCGTAAAATTCAAAGACAACTTCATATTGAAATACTAAGCGAGCTTCAACCTGGTTATAATAGCTCATACTTGTGAGCCGGTAAGGATAAATCTTAAAATTGCCACTCCAAAATTTCATCAACATAATTCCGGTTCCTGGAATTTCGTCATTCTTGTACGAACGCTAACTGCTAACTAGAATACTGAATTAATTTGAAATTAATCTATTTATTTTTAGTTTATTACAATTCGTATGTACGCATATTACTCGTTTTTATATAATTCAAACATAATTCAAACAATGGCGTAGCTTTTGTTTAAAATTACTTTATTAAATTTACTTGCTCAAAATTATTTTTTTAAAATTCCTTGCTTAAAATTATTTATTTCAAATTCCTTGCTTATAATTTATCATTTAAAATTACTTTATTATAGACAAAAATTATATTGCAAAGAGAACTGCCGTTCGTTTTCGAAAACTATTCAGTATTATTTATTTCGTTATATTTAATGTTTGTTATTTGAAATTATGTTTCACTTAATTTCTTTAGTGAACTACGACTTGAAGCAAGTATTTTGTTATTTGAGACATCTAACCTCCGTGTGTTCCTTGTGCTATAAAATATATCACGATAACTTCCATTTTCGTATATAAAACAAGAATACATAAATTTCAAAAAAGTCATAAGCGTCTGGATACATACGTATTACCGTCTAAAGTGTCTTGGGAAATTGTAAAAAGTTGCATGCGATACTCGTAAAACATTTCATCTGTTCCTTTAGAATTTTGATTTGCGATTCGTTTTCCTTTATTATGCAGTATCTCACCTGTCAGGTCGAGCATCCGTAGTTTCTGCAGATACCGCAGTGCTCTGCTCGGTACCGAGGTCAGCTTGTCATGTCTCAGCTCCAACTCCCAGAGGGTGATGTCGAGGCCGTAGAACGCTTCCTCGTGTATACTTTCCAACGGATTCTGATTTATAGCCAGTCTGTAGAGACCTAGTACAATAGATGGAAGTGAGTGGAAATTTTTAACTTGTTCGATAAGATTAATTTATCTGAAACAACACTTCTTAAATTGATATTCTTAATACCGATAAATATACTTTTGTTTCCATTTTCTGATCTATTTTAAAATTGATAGAATACCAATGTATGGTATACAATTTGAATCAATTTTTTTTCCTGTACGGAAACAATAACTACCAAAAACTAAAACAATATTGAAAGAACTAAGAAATAAATAATATATTTAGATTGCGTCTTCATTAAAAACGTATATATTATGTAAACACCTACAATAGAGTTTCAACGAAGTTTCTTATTATATAGGATCGATTGCAAAAACTGTTTGTAACTCGCGTTTTCGATGTGGGATGTGTGACAGTAAATATTTGCCGCAAAAATTGCTTCATCAACAGTACAAACACGACAGTCAACTACGAGTACGTTCAATCACGTTTCCTCTTTACTAAGATGGCTATGTTAATGCTATTTTTTATATTCCTCGTTTAGAAGAAAACACACAAGTACCGGAAATATCGGCCGACCTTTTTATTGGAGCTACAATACACTTGTCTTTTGCAATGCACAAGTACCTGTATTAGAATAAAATAGTAAATTTAATTTTAGAATTTTGAGTGCTAATTTTAAATATAGATAGTTCTTATCCTCACCAGTAGCTTGGAAGAATTGCGGTTCTAAATCCCTGATTTTGTTATCCGTGAGCTGCAGCATGAACACCTTGGAGCTGTTCACGGCAGCTGGTACTCTGAGGATCGGCACGTGGTTGCAGGTGACGATGCCCAGGTCGCCAGCCGGCTTGGAGCACGTGCATAGCGCTTGAAACAAGCAAGGTGGGTGGCCTGTGTCCACGTGCAACTGCAAAAAAGGATTGGAGCGATAGGATTATTACTATATAATACTTATTTTAAATAGTTTCAAGTCTAGCCTAAGGAATGTCACAATTTGGGGCATCCTTTATGATTCTAATAGGTCTTCCATCACATCCGCAAGAATTTGAGTAGAACTTTACTGAAGAATTCGTAAAGCAATATTTGATAGATTTATTTAAAATGAACGTGGCGCCATCTCTCGCGAAACCGCAGAAGTAAAGATACGAATTGATACGTCCCAGCACATACAGTTCCAAACGAATAAAATAAAAAAGTCATGTTAGTCTTTTTGAAAGATATGAGTGCATATAAATCTCAATATTCTTATAACGAGGACGCGTTAATGATAGAGAAAATAATAAAGTATTTTTTTTCACAGTTAATATTCCATAGCAGTGATAAAGGTTGTCACTCAACCGTCAATATAGTTTGCATTACAACAGGTCCTCTACCTACATCAGGACAATGGCGAGCACATCTTTCTTCCGAACACTGAAGAGGGTAGCAAGCCTTAACAAAG
>DWQQ01000272.1:0-12563 GCA_018244775.1 Oxynetra roscius flavomaculata
CGATTCCATCTTTTAACTATTGATATCTCGTCTCATCTTTTAACTATTATGATTTTCCTTGCAACATTGATCGGAGACTATATATTTTTGATAGAGTTTCGTATCAGCTGACACAGTCTCATAGGATTAATAAGAATTTGTGTGCATAGTAAATTACATGTCACAGTCGTAATATGCTGCCTTCACTTAGCGGTCTCTGCCCCCAACTGACACGCTTTATCGGCGAGCACATGGTCACTTATAAAAGTGTCTCTACATATTAATTACGACTGTTTTGAATTGCGATTAATGTTTGTCGATTTAATAATTCTATTCGAATTTTAATAATTCCCATTCGATATTTGCATTCGATCGATCCGTTTTTAAATTTATATTATTCAGTTGATATCGTTACGTGACTATGACTATAGTGGGATCTAAAGGTCTGTCTAGGATCTATATCTATAGGTCTATCTAGGATCTTTATGTTTGGTTTTATAACAATCATTTTATATTTCCAATTGGTACATTCGTTTACTGAACTAAGTACGACAGCGCCGTAGCTGATGTCTGTGTTGATCATCAATCTAACAATCTCAATATAATATATAAAAAATGAATATCAGTAATAGTGTTCACTTCGTATTTGTTTATTATTTGTAAACAGAACTCACTTTGCAAAATATTTTACCAACTTCAAAGTGAGTTATTGGTTTTTTTATTATTTAGATTCTTTATTTTTAATTTTTGAATAGGATGAAAACATAGGTTTAAGAATGTAACTTTATTTTTAAATTTGAATCTTTTTGACATAGTTATTGTAAGTGTTGCAATTGCAAAAATTTAAATTAAATTTCTTAATGTTAACATTTAGTGGGTAATGGTAGCGCCTATTTAGATTTTGAGGCTTAATAATGATTCATATCATCGATATTTGTATAGCGTGTTGCGCTGTTAGAGGAAATGTTAAAGGAAATCTGTTTCTAGTTGATATGTAATATGTATTATGTAAAAAGATAATTTTCTAGCACCTAAAAATTACCCATACAAAATTTACGTCTTACCGAGTTCCTGAATAGTAATATATCATGTAAATATCTAGTTTAAAATTAAAATTAAAATTAACATCCGTAAAGAATACACGTCGTCCTCAACCGTTTGTAAAGAATCCTGTCATAGTGCTTTGCGATGACAACTCTCTATCTGTCATCAGTCATACGTCATTTTATATAAAATGTCAAAGCTTTAAACTCCGGTCTTTTAGGAACAGTAAAAACGAAACGGTTTTAAAAAGCATATACATATATGTATATCTCTCCTTATGTATTTATGTCGAACTTTAACATATTTACGTAGATAAGATTAAAAAGTCAATTCTCACCAAATTACTTTTGGAATATATTAAATATTGCGATTGCGATTTGCGTTTATATATTTTCCTAATATAATCGCCAGGGTACCATAAAACGCTCATGATTGCTGCATGCCAATTAGTTACTCTATTCGCATAAAAAAGACTGATGTATATGAATACACGGAGATTCAATGTCCTATATCGCAGACTAAAGAAGAAAATGAATGTGTAAACGCAAAGCGCTTCGTAAAATCAAATGTCGCGGTTCCCTAGAGTTTGTACTGTATACAAAGTGTATAGAAACCATAAATTGAGAAAGGCCGAATGATATGTTTACTGGCAACATCTCTCAAAAGACGAATTTATCGCGTAGTCAATGTTCATCATATTAACGATGAATTAAACATCACGCGGGCTGTGTATACGTCGACTTACTGACGTTGGGCGATTTTGGTGTGAGTTTTACTGTTCATAACAGCGCGTTTATTCGTTACGGGGTTTTATATGGAAATATCGTAAGAAATTAAAGCGGCGACTGCGTTACGTCTGTCACGCATTATCATCGTATAGTCTAGCGATTTTGTAAAGTCGTCGTGTGCATACGCCCTTACGGTCAGCGCGCGCCAAAGCCAACGATATGATCGTTCAAAGTCGCACAAATCCCTCTAGCATTGTCTATCTTAATATTCTTCGAAACGGCAATAGAGCGATTTTAAAAACTGTCAGGTGATATTTTTTTGTTTTTGTGTAATTGAAACGTATGTATATATGTATGTGTATATATAAATAAATAATATATTTCATGTCATTCCAATTGTTCATGGGAATTATATGTATGTATCGTTCCTATTGCGTATCTTAGGGCTGGGTCATATTGATCCGATAATATATTAAATGGATTTTGTTTTACTATTTATTGATCGCTAAATTGTCAGTAGTATAATCTGAAACTACTGTGATCCATTTTTGGTAATTTTGTGTGACTCAATCTCGGCCGGCCTATATTTTCTTTGTTGAATGGCTTCTTCTATCGTAACATGTAAATTTCATATTTTCAAATTTAATCTACAAATATAAATCTTACCGATCTATAAACTGGAATATTGTGCACCAGCCTTAAATCTCTAAACTGTCAGAAAAACATGTCCGAATCGTATGGAGAACATTTTGAATTGAAGAATAAAAGATTTTTTTTCTTTAATATAACACTCATAGTATCATCACATATGATCCTAATTTGCTTGTAAAAATTTATGGATTATAAAATTATATAAATATATCAATGAGTGCGTACGATTAGTACTATTGTTTTTAATAGTATATTATTCAAGTTATATAGAAATAATAGAATGATCTTGATCGATAAATTTCAAGTTGAATTCAATATAAGACAATTTCATTCGCTTTTGTGATAACATTGTTACAACGCTTGCCTAAACAAAGGCTGATGTAACCAAAACTCGACCAACTTGAAAATATTGACCATACGATTCGCAACATGTTCAAGCTAGCGTTCATTTGTTCTCGTAGGTACTTATTTGAATTCCCTCGAACTTATCGGAAAAACAGAAACATATTGCAGCTTTAACGTCGTACTAGTATTAAACGTATAGGATATGGTGGACGCATGTGGACTTAACATCTAGTCAAGAAGATCCGAGGGATCCTGTAAATAGCGCAGGAGCGGCCCTGCGAACTGTAATTAACACTATCACTGCACAAACACTTAACTGAAGTATTAAAAATACATTATTATTGTAATCCTTATCATCATTGTTACTATTATTATTATTATTATTATAATTATCATTTATATCAATTCTATAGTTGTAAGAGAATATAATCTCGGGACTCTGTATCAGATACAGTGGTCTTTATACAAATGTGCCACTACTGTTGACGGTTAGTTTGTGATCTGTCGCGCGGGGAGACGAATGGAAATGTACATTTGTAACTAACGTTGCGGTAAACGGTAACGTTGCGGCGCACTAGAGGCGAAACTTAGATTAGAATTGTGCGTCTCCCGGAACAAGAATTTCCCGGAGACTGACGACAATACCCCGTGAATCGTCACGGTCGAGAGTCCGACGAAACGAATGCGAAAGCTAAATAAGATATATTATATGTGAAATGTACATCTTTTGTTAGTGTGCATGCATTCATTGATTTAATTTTGATTATCGATCGACGCGTTGAGTGAAGTTTGACGAGTTACGTTTGACGTTCACGGTGTTTTGAGCCATACGTGAACGTGCATCGTACATTAATTAGATATACGGCATGATCCTTTGTTATATTTCAGTGTTCAATACTTTCGGCAATAGTTTCATGTGGAAATCGGTAAATAGTCCGTCCCCAGAGTATATCGTTTTGCATTTGAAATATATCATATCTATAGACTATGATCACGCGTTGAATAATTGCTCATGTATCTTATTAAACAGGGCTGAATTAAGCGATTTGATGACGCTTTAACATCGGACAAAGCAATAAGCTGAACAAATAACAATATATGATTTGGTACGCAGTAGCGCCATCTATGTCAGTCGCTGAACAAATATCTGTAAACGTCAGAATGTAATTGACAGCGACAGTTCAGTTTTAAAAAAGGGACTAATTAAATTACGCCCATGATAAATTTGTCAACTGTTTAAAAACGATTCCTATATTAAATTTATAAAATTACTTTGTAATATAGCAGATTTTTTACCCCGCGTTACAGCCGTTGATTGTATATCAACCTTCAACCTACTTGGCCTGTCTATAAGATGATGCGATTATTTGCGTATTAGTGGAATGTGATTGTGTGTAAACGTTTCTCAATATATATGAGCACGCACAAACATTGTGATCCTTTTGACAGTACAACAAAAAATTAACTAAAACACATGCCTTCGAATATAATGTACAAACATCAATTTATCGAAAAGAAATGATATCAATAACTAATCGTCGATTTTCAATATATCGATTAGTGCTATAGTATAATCGAATAAATATTTTACTGTAGATCAAGTGTAAGTTGAAAAAAAATTGAAAAATCCAAAAAAAATATGCATCAAATACATTTATAGTACTAAGTACTCTTTTAATTTATATAACAAAAATTAATCATTATAATTGTTCGAAAGCAAAACATAATTTCCTTCGAATATTTTTTATGACATTTATAAACGTTCGACGTGATGAACATATTTTGTAAGGCAACGAAGAGACTAACCAACAAACATTCCCTGAGACTGAGAATAAATAGAAGAGGCTAAGATCAAAAAGCAACATAATCTTACGTAATAATTATAAGATCAAAGATAATATGTGTCGTTAGCGCAACACCTAAGAAAACGCAAGAAATGAAACGCTAGAGATTCCTGTCGTATCAAATATTGAAATAATTATATTTAACAATAATCTCAGCTATATATTATAATTTACAGCTCAATTACAAATATGCATACAAATTGTTTTATATGAAATGGTAGACGAAGGGACTGTACAAGAATTTTGACAAATATTCTTACGCTATCGACACATTTTTGTAACATGTGACATATTATGTATTAAAATGTGATAATAAATACAAATGACATCGTATTATAAGAATATAATAACAATTGAACATCGGTATCATTCCCGCCTTTTATTTAAATTCTATCATTATATCTCTGTCCTATATAATGCAAATGTTTATGATGTTTCTATACATATTCGCATGATAGAGAGAAAATTGTCGAGTTCAGTCGAAGTCGGTAATAGAACGGTTTGAAAGTATATATTATAACGAATCTCGTAAAAAAAAACCAATACTTGAAGTAATAATTGAATTTGACAATAAGCAATATTGATTTCGTCGATCAAAATTGATCTGTTATCGATTTACATGTAATTGTTAATACTGGTGCACCAACGAAGCATTCGTCATGCAGTAAGTAGCGTGATTAAATAATCGCTGAAAACGCTCACTTTACAAATGAAATCTCTTAAATTATTGCGTAAAGGTATGCTCTTATAGACATTTTATAAAACGTAGATGACATCTACAATGACACCCCCGAAGACTGACGCTAGCATACTTATAATTTACTAAAAAAAAATGTCAGGACAGAGATTGTATTATAAAGAACCAAGACTTTCTAAAGGCTGTGAAACAACTTAAATTCGGTTTAGCGGCTAATATGACTATTATACAAACACTTCAACACTAAGAAATGACAATTGGTTCAAAAAATATAGTAAAAACATGCTTCTACTCAGTCAGCTGAACTATTTGCTACTCGAACATTGCCGCGCTGCGTTTTGTTTGATTGAGTTTGACATATGCAATATACAGCGTACTGTCGCGTGTTTCGTAGCGTAATTCCTTAAAGTATCTTCTTGCGCTATTATAATAGACCCTTGAATATAAATAACCCTTTGTAAAAAATGTTAAACTCTATATCAATGTTACGCCATCCTGACACATTTTTGTTTGAATACGATTGTCATTTCTTTACCCGTCGTGTGTAAAACAACTTCAATCGTCTCTATTATTGTAATTGTGTAATTTTTGTCTTATTTTTGATTTGAATTCATATAACCGTGAGTCATCTTTTTTGTACCTTATCGACTATTTGCATAGTCGAATTTTAATTGTGCTCTCTTATGTGAAATGTATTTCTAAAACCATGCCTTTTCTGTTTGCATTTAAAATATACCAATATGTACATATGAAGCAACATGTAGGCAAGTAGCGTTGGGAGTTATAAGGAGTGGAATATTAAAAGCAATACAATTTTTTACAAAATTGTTATGAATGTCAAACATAACACTATCACCACCTTCTGGAACTTTCCAATGCTAGTTTAGATATACCTTGAAATGTATATAAAATTCATAGTAACAATATCAAAACGCTGAACCGAATTCTCTAGGCGTTTAGTGTTAGACCAGATTTGATGTACTTATCCATCTGTAGTATTAAAAAGGGAATGTGTATTGTAAGGGAGTGTTGAGTGTAGCGCGGTTAACAACTGTTGAAATGTGTTAGCACAGGGGTCTACGTTTGTTATATTTTTTTGAAAATTTTTTTTTGTTGTTCGACACAGTACAATGTTACGTTCTGCTGTCGACATCTTTACAGTGTATATAGACCCGTGTAATATGTATAATTTATTTCAGAGTTTATTTTCGTTCGAAGATCATTAAAATGTTCTATATAAGTCATTTGCCATCATTTATTCACCGTATGTTTGTTATTAAATATTTGTAGAGTTCGTGTAATACTATGTGTACATATAAATATAATAAGAATTAATGTTTTATGTATCTATTTTATTACAATTGTAATTGCAATATGTAGTATATCGATATATTATATAAAAATGAGTATTGTTCAATGTTTCATCCGTGACCTTTTCAAATTTTACTGCAAACGTTCGCCTTGAATCGCTTGTTAGAATTAATAGCTTTTGTATGAACGTATATGAGGTTATCAATTTGTTGATATATTCGATTTTTTTAATAGTTGTAAAGTTGCGTGTTTAACAGTTACGTATTAATAAATCGCTTGGAGTAATTAGATCTGTTTTGATAAAATAAATATAACTTAATAATTATAATTACATAGATCGGATAATCAATTGGACGACATTAAATTCTTATTCATTTTGATTTTATTACTATGTAGTTGTTGTATTACCGGTTGTTAAATATGTTTTGCTAGAGTTGTTTTTGTTCTCAATTCCCGTTTTACTGAAACATCTAGCTGCCCATTCCATCTCTAATACGGTCTAGTCTGTTTTGTACTTATTCGGTACTATGTTACTAGACCTGTTACAAGTAACAACATATCGTCGCGAGGTCAACGTACTACGTAGTACGCAGGCTATTGTCGAAAACGGATGACGTATTCAAAAATAATATTAAAAAATATAATTTTATAGTGACAATGAATACAAAGTTTTGTGGATTCATAGGATTGTATATAAAACTGAGAAGCATTTAATGCGCATATCGCATTAGAATTTCTTTAGTCGAGCAGATCATTGATGGAACAAAGTGACAATGTATTCATAGAACAATTGTATGAAAGTAAAACTTGTTTATTTGTAATTTTTCACAATGCCGACTTACATGTACATATATTTTCCATATAAATTGTAAGACACAATGATAGGAAGTTTCAATTGTAGATACCGACTTTATAATGAATATATCATATTATATTATCATTTTCAAAACAATGTACTCTACTCCACCGACAAATTTATTTATAGAGATATGAATCAAGGAAATAGTAGAGCCTAGTACTACATAACCAACCTAACTTGAACGTTATCTCGTCCGTTTTATTTATTCAACTGTTACATATTTCTTAATATTTATTGAGATACAGAGCTCTGAACTCTACATGTGTTGTCAGTGTGTCATCCAATTAACAATGAGGTTATTAAAATATTTCAAGTGTGTCTTCATTAATTACTTATGGTAGAGACGTTTCAGGGACATATAGACATTGTGCTTTCATTTAGAGAGAATGCATACTTGTGAAAACCAACTTAATATCTGTTCAAGTATCAATATTAAAGGCCTGCGCGGACGAAGGATAGTCCCCATCATACTTTTTTGTCAATCAAAATAGATTATGTAGAACTACATTGCATAACAGTGACTAGAAATTAAAAGTAACGGTAATAAAAGTGACCCGCAAAAAAGAACAGCGGACAATAGCAGACCGCATTTTCTTTTGACACGTTTGCTATTTTTCATAAACTTTGAGTGTATTACGACACTAATGTAGTGACCGAATTTTAGTGTGTGTTAAATTTGTCATCAAGTTCCGGTAGACATTTGGTCCACTGTTCGCATTGTACTTAATCAGTAAAATCTAAACAATCTTTCAATTGGGTTTTCATTGTTGCATATATTCAATTATTGTACGTTTTAATACGTGAAAAGTCTTGAAACTATTTTATTCCTAAATAAATAAATAAATAAATTACCGTCACGCCAGGTCCCTAGCGGGGTAGGCAGAGAGCACCGAGTGCCTGTTTTATTCCTAGTATATAAAATTTTCGTAAATATCTATAACAAATATTTTGTTACATAAACACTTTGTCTCAAATATTTCATATGCAACTATAGCAATGGATCTTTTAAATGTTGTCTTTAGCATAGTATAAATGAAAACACTTTCAAAATTGTCATTATAACAAGTTAAACACGCAACGTCAATGTTTATCGATATACATATATTGTTAAAGTTGCAAGGCTTACTCATATGTAGTAGCATTCAAAATTTCTAATACCAATGCGTCAATGTACGAGTATTGTTATTTTTCAAATCAATGGTATTTTCTTATATTAATATAATATGTATGTCAAGTTTGAATATATACGCGTATGTAGTTAATCGTCTTGTTATTTATTCGCCCTTACAGTCCTTTTTATTATCACGGTTGGTACTCTTGGAGGCGTGCTATAGCTGTTACGTGGTATGAGCAACATGGCTGTATATCTTGATTATAT
Source organism: Oxynetra roscius flavomaculata (assembly GCA_018244775.1). Lineage (NCBI taxonomy): Eukaryota > Metazoa > Arthropoda > Insecta > Lepidoptera > Hesperiidae > Oxynetra > Oxynetra roscius. The sequence goes on from DWQQ01000272.1 coordinate 8,837, forward strand.
TCCACATATAGTAAGTATTTAATTTTACCTAAAAATATAATTTTACGAAGTTTGGTTTAGATCCGTAATAAAAATATGTGAGATTAATATACTAGTGGCGCCCTCTGCGACATGAGATATAGCAAATCTCTCGTCTTTATTGTTAGTGATTTGTAAGGTTGAATTATATTAGCTTTTGTATGAATTACTAATAATAAAAATAAAAATGATACTGTGATACTACGCTGTACTATGACGTTATCACAGTCAATTATACAAGTACATATCGGTGAACTAATAATATTTATTTGTGCATTTATTCACTGGGAGCTATAGCCATAGTCCTTACAATATCTCTATTATCCGATAAAATATATTCGCAATTGGACCATGACGCCTATGTTCACTGTTAATCTATCGGTTCTCATAAGATGGTTTTGCCGGTTTTTTTTTAATTGCAAAGCGTAGCAAACAAGCAGGGAACACTCAAAGCGGGCCAATGTTATTCATGTACATCAATAACCGCTGCCGAATAGGACTTAATATCAATTTAGTTAATTGCGTTGATAATTATGGCTATCAGTTACTATTTGAACAGAATTGCAGTGCATATAACTAAGTCAGCATCTGCCCTATCCAAAGTTAGTCGCAGTTTCTACCCTCGAGGATCGACATGACTGTCTTTAGTATAATCTTAGAAAGGCAGCCACGTTTCTCAAATTTCAAGTCAAATTTTCAGTACTATAGTAACTGTACCTTGAACTTAACGATATTAGTTGCTGTGTCATGAAATGAATCAAATCACTGATCAGATATAAGGTCACGAGGAAGCATGTACGCTCTGAATGGATCGAGTCGCCGTAAACAGTTCCATATTTGGATCACATAGGAGACGGTAAGTTACATGTGCAGAGTCATTAGGTACGTGGTCGCTGATTATTATTAAGTACTTATCAATAAACAAAATTTTAAGAAAGACCGTCTGTTCAGGTTGCTTAGAATTTGAACTTGTTAATATTATGTATGGAAAACGTGTCACAAAACATATTTTATACATATAAATAAATTCAAAGTTTGCGATTAAAATAACCATTCACCTTTGGCCTAAATCACGTTTTTATTATATAATAAAGTAAAGTAACACGTAGACATAACTCTTCTCATTCCGACAGGGGACCCATGTTCAGTAGTGGAACAATAGAATTTTTGATGGCAGGGTACAGAGAAAGAAAAGATATTCAAAATAATCTTTTTTCTCTTAGGTAAATATTCTTCATACAAAAACTGTAAATTTTCTATGATACACATGGTTACACGCACTGATTTTTGATATTTTTCGAGCAAAATAAAACTTCTGATAACAGTTTAGAATTTATTATAAATACTTCCATTTTACTCACCTATTCGTGCCTTTGTTTTGCTTTTCTATGTAAATTATAAAGTAATAGTAATTGTTCACGTAATCGACTTCGGAACTTAATCCCGATTTTTCACGATTCCGATTATCACGTCAAGTATCTATTAATAAACAATCAGCGTGTCTGGAATGAGAAGGTTACATGCGTTGTAGGTAGTAATCGCAATCACGGACGCAGCCTCCACCTAGCGTCACTCCCACATAAGATAATATATGTTATTATGATACTAGCTATGCACTCGTGTGTTACGTACGTTCCGGAGGATGTTATTCAACAAATCCTATGAAAAAAAACATAGGCTGCATTCATTTTTGTACCATAGGACATTATACATAATTGATTGAATGGACTCCGCGATCTATGTTTTGTTATATATCTGTTATCTCTTGTCGTCATACTTATGTTAGACACAGTTTCTTAATAGTAAATAACCTATGTTTATGCATTTAGTAGAAGGAAAACAGGGGGGTTATAAAAGCCGTAAAATTTAGAATATGAAATAGAGAAATAAGAAAAAAAAAGACCGCAAGACGATATCTTTATTATGACAAATATATAAACCAACGACAGATGAACAATGACTATTGGGTACTGTTAGTCAGCCCAGCCTTATACCGAAGGTGGTCGTGGGTGAATATTTTCACGTTCGCAGGCCGTGATGATGCGCACACCTGTCTCCTACGAGAGTCGACTCGTGATGAATGACTCATTCGCTTAGGACGTCTAACACCTTAACTTAGAATTGTATACCTTTATATGATTGTTGATATTTGCAAAATACTCTATTATTCCCTTCGTCGTCAGACAGTATACTGCGTTGAGTTTTATTTCCATTTTAGGTATCGCTTTCCTTTATTTTACCTGTGTCTTAAAAGGGAGTAAACTGAACCTCTTATGGTGTCTTCCCCTTAACCGATTGGGATCAAATCGCGATTGTTTCTGGTTGAAGTATTATTCTGTTAAATGTATTATTATGACTGGAATCAAGTTGCGTGGAAACGGTCGTTTTCTAAACCAGGTCGCAGACTTACGTAACTTCCATATTTCTTTTTCGCTAATATCTGTAACGCGGTGTACCTACTTTATTGTTGTTATTAAATTGTTTATATGATATAGTATTATATCTTTTATTTTATATACTTTGTCTTTTTTGTCAACTTATGAAAAATATTTTGATGACTGAAAGAAAAAAGTATTTTCGAAATAAATGTAAGTGAATATAACCCAAAATGTCGCTTAAAACTAATAAACTTTTACCGTCGATTTGTCTTTCCTTGCGAACGTATTATTGTTTAATAAAAATGTTGACTTAATTTTTTTCCCCCACTTTAATTAATACCGATAAAAATATTTTTACGCCCGAGCATATATGCTGAAATATGATATACCTAGTTTTTAGTCCTCATATAACTTCATATAAGTATTTTTTTTAATTTTAATCATCAGTTATTCCACTAGTAATTGTAAATAGGTGTGATTCTTAAACTGTATTGTGCTTTGTTATATTGCGACACTTCTTGCGATCGCACAGCTCTTGTAGAGAAAAGATTTTCTTGTACAATGTACAAACCATTATATCACGTTAAAAAAATGTCTAAACATAAGCTGATGGTGAAATCTAGTTTTGAAATTAAATGACTGTTCTGAAACTAGGCTTCATTATTTAACCGCTGTCTCACTTTTTCCACGCTTTTTGCATTCAAATTAATCAATGATGCCTCTCGGCTGAATTGTAAAAAAAAGATATTGAATATAAAAGAATAAGGACCGACCGCTTGAGTATCATTCGCTTCATGATTTATAATAAACAATGCCTAGCACTGCTTTGTTCTAGTTTTCCAGCCACCGTAAGTAGATATTAGAATGAATATCCTTTACCTCAAAGAACGATGCAGATCTCAATATTCCTATACGTTCCACCAGATAAGGTAGTAAATTGTTATTATGGGCCTTCAGTACTAAACTAAGTACGACATTACTGTAACCTTGGAGACAGGTATAAATCTTCATAATGCCGACAACGGAGTGGGTCGCACGTTTAAATCATTTCTAGTACAAAGGAAGTGATGGATGTTTTCTTTAAAACACTACCATTTTTGGACCTCAAGGCTTTGCTGGGGCGGTCATCAATGCAGTTGTGAATCCTACATATCTCGCCTTTTCTATTAGCATGCGATAGAAAGAGACAGACAACTCATTATTTTACGACGTGGGAAAACTACTAAGTCATAAATATAGTAGTGTCTGTGGTGCAGGAAAACATTACCTTCACTGGAGGTACCGCCAGCTGCGGATGAGGTAATTCTTTTGAAAGAATAATACTCTGCGTC
>DWQQ01000273.1:0-12546 GCA_018244775.1 Oxynetra roscius flavomaculata
CAGTTGCCTCCAAGTGGCATTGCAGGAGTCGTCCCTCTGCAAACAGTCTAATAGGCTCTCAACTAACACTCTATTATAAGGGTCTAATGCTGTCCCGCTGAGGTACTGATTTGGTAGTTTCTTCATCAGCTGGTTAAATGTCACCTGAAGCTTGTTACCACTTTTACGGAAGTAGATATCCTGAAGAAAAAAACATGTAATTTAATTTGATTTATGACTGTTCAAAATGATGCGTAAATAATGAAGAATGATTTGACATGATATTCATTTAGCTATAAAACTGTTAAAGGTAAATTTAATAAATATATAATATAAGGCTATATAAATTATATAAAATAGAAAAAGACATTCAATTGAAGTTCATTGCAAATTTATGATAAATGTTTACTATATTTCATGAAATACGATGCATAAGAAAACTATTGATAAAATATGAGTACACAGTACAGTCATTTTATTAAGTTTTGGCCTACTGAGGGACAAATTTGATTTATATGATTGAATAGTTACTTATATAATTATATTGCAGTCTACTTTAAATTATTACTGGTGTCTGGTCCCATTAGACCTTACCTTATATTTACTTAATTGAACAATAAGGTCACTTGCGAGGTCTTTCGATAGTGCATTTTTCTTGTTGTTGACCAAGTCGAACATGGCCAGCAGTTGGTCCTGGGTGACGGTGGCAATCAATCCCGCCTGATTGTCCATTAGACTGGCTAGATATGCTATAATGTACTTGGAGTAGTATTTCAGTTCTATGATCGGCAGAAACAGGTCTTGCCACGCTGGAAGAGAAATATATTTGTAATGTACCTTATGCGCTCGCTATGCTAGCAAATAGAGTTCATTGTGGAATTGGAATAGGCTTGCACTGAAATGTATGAATAGATTTGTACTGTTCATTCATGAGTTATCAAGTATTGTAACATTCAAGTTCCACCTACAAAGTCTTCATATACAATCTTGCATTACATAAATAACAAGATGCATTATATAAAACAAGTTGATTGGACTTGCTGTAGTCTTTATGCGATTGTGGGAAGATTATATAAGTCTTTAAGTAGGAGAAAAGATCTGTTGATTTACATTTAAATCAATTTCTCTGCCTTCACTTAAGTTGATGTAACAAAATAAAATAAAAATAACAGGATTGACGACCAGGAACCCCATCACAATTGTATTTGAAATCGATTAAATGATTAACAAGAATAAGTTATAAAGTTACAAAAATAAAGTTACAAATATCTCATAATACATTACCGGTATTTTTTAAAAGTAATTTAATAAAACCATTAGCAATTTAATACTAAAGTAATATATATCACAATCACTTTATTACATTTAAAAACCGACTGTACGAAACTTATGCAAACTATTATAATTTTCGATTTATATCAAACTACAATTGCACAAAACTGAATCTAACAGTGATAGGGGCCACAATGTTTGAGATGTGAGCTGTCTATGGAGCGAGGTTATCTAAGACCTTACCTACATAGGTGTCAAATTGATAAACGATAAGAGACATGACATTGATATATTGTAGGTACTTTATATGAGAACATATTATTGACGAAGATAATTATGGTCCTATTTTACTGAGTCATATATTTTAATCATCTGCAATAAAGCTACACTCTTTTATTATTTAAGTAGATAAAATATGATCAATACTTTCAATTGTTATCATCCTTCTCAGAGTTCAAACAAAACAGATACATTGATTGGCCGGTCCCATGGTTCACTGGTTAGTGAACGTGACTGCTGAGCTAGGGATAGTGGGTTCGATTCTTACCAAGGACAAATATTTGTTTGACGGGTACAAGTATTTGTGGCATGCCTGGGTGTGTATAATATCTATATAGGTATATGCACGTTAGCAGTATAGCCGTCCGATTACTATAACACCGGGGCCAACCTAGCTGCTTAATTTGGGTCAGATGGGTGTGTGCTGAGATGTCCTAAGATATTTATTTATTTATTTATAATAAACAGATGAGGTGACCTTTAATCCTTATCTTGTGTGAGCAAGAACAATTCTGTCCAATCCTTCTCGTGCAGCCAAATCCAACTCTAAATATATAGCAATTAAGCATCTACAGAAGAATTATCATTAATTGTTAACAATTCCTACCCTTCATGCCCACATCGAAATCATTAAGGCCTCCTTGTCCCAGGGCCCACAGCAACGAAAGTCCTATAGGAGGTCTATTCTGGTATGAATTCCTTAGGCTAATGCTTTTGGGAACAGAAGCCACACAGAAGTCGGGATTGTTCTGTGCCAGCAATTGTAAAAGAATCCTATGTCCATTTACATGTTGACCTGTTGGAAAGATTTGACGACGATTAATAAAATGTATATAATATATCCATTGTTTCCTTATGTTCATATGTTCGGACTGCAAAGTCTAAACATGACTCATCTTGACATATCGCACCCTCGGTGGGACAAGAGCACTAGTGCATGTTTTACAATTTTTCACTAGAAGGATTTTACGTTTTTTACTGAACATTATTGGGTTATTTACCTACATTGATCTATAAAATGTAACTTTACTCTCGTTAAGTAGGTAGTTTAGAATTCTGTGACTTTAGCCCTGTGTTTTACATACGTAAAAGCATTTCGTAATTTTTTGCGTTTAATGCCCTTGTCCTGCCGAAGATCTGATATATATGTATATATATATATATGTATTTTATTCTTTACACACAATATAGAGAATATTATGTGGGATCAATGAGTGTTGCCATTCATTTATTATTATTACACCGTTACTTACTGTGTGTGTGATAAAAATCTGGCACCCAACAAAAGGAAAATAAGACCCCTGTGGCAATTTACACACACTATATCAATGACTGCATAAGTGTGTGTAGTGTCAATTTAAACTGGTAATTTTAGGTCGTTTTCTATGGGCACTCTTTGACTACGTATGAAATTTTAATCTATATTACATTTATCCTATATATAGTAAAATTCACATTTTAGTAATAATTACAAACCTCTGCTCATATCATTCGCTAAGGCCGTGAGAGTGACATCGAAGAATAATTGCATATTCGCCTTGCCCGATTCCTGGAGGAGTTTCTCTAAGCTGTTTTTAATTTCATTGGGGATATACGATATTGGATATCTCGGGGGATAGCTAGAGAATGTGGGGTCGTCGACATCAATTTGGATCTTTGCATTGAGGAAACTGGCTACCTCCTTCAGCCAGACCAGAGGTGCATTAGTGTATCTTACTTTGTTCGATGTGATAATAGTTGCCAGCTCGGAAGGATCAATCTGTGAAATATCAAATGTTGTATTCTATAGGCACTACACCAATCGGCAACAGTGAAATGTACATAGCTGTATAAATATTTTCTAACTTTGAATATTTTCTTCCAAACTATTTTAATATTCTTTGATCCTTAACACTAATGCAACATCAACAATAAATAATGTATCAATCTTCAATACCTAATATGGAATTATCTGTTTGTATACCAAACTGAAGTAACTGCTAATCACAACAATATTATCATTTGCTTACAATATTATTGTATTATCGATCATTATTTTTACTTGATGGAAAATTTTAATCACTTATCAATGTAGTTACCAAGTGAACTAACACTTACTCTCACTAACACCCACTCATTCTCATTAACGTCTGCTTTAACACACCTCAATTTTTAAATCAATAATGAGGAAATATATCAGCAATTACCTACACATAACTTATGATTTTGTTATTTAGTAAAAAACAGATAAAACACGTAGATAGCTAAGCTTTCTAATATTTTTTATATACCTATTAAGATAGATCGAGTAATATAAAATTTAGAAGTATAGGTTTGTTGACCTCATATGGCAGTTTTATAAGATCTATATTAAATATTGTTTGCATACTTACAGCTTCTAATGCAGCTTCTATAGTTTTGGGCGGCTTAGGTTTCGATGCCTCAGATTTCTTATCTTGTTTCTTGCCTTTCTTATCTCCATCTTTCTTTTTATCTTTTGGCGCTTTTTTGGTGTCATCAATTTCCATGCCAGCGTAAAAAGATTTAATTTGTGAATGAAGGACTGTATTTAAATGTATGAGTTAGGAAAGTAACAAAAAAAAACTTGAATCAAATATGGCAAGGGTTTATAAAATCAACCGCTACTCACCGATATCCTCCAATTTAGGGCCATTTTTCAATGTTTTTTTTTCATCATCTTTACTAGTTTTCATTTTTCCATTTTGGGTTTTTTTACTTTTTCCAACAACTTCCCATTGGCCGCTCGACATTTTAATATGTTTTTAATAATTATCGTGTAAATAAAGGGAAAGCGACAGGTTAACACGTACACGTCAAAAACAAATAGCAAAAAATGTCAATTTGAAAGGCAGAAATGGTGCTTTTGATCACTGATTGGCCAAGAAAGATTCCACTTGGACAAAACGTGGCATGGCACAAGAATGCATTCCGTTTTAATTATATTTTAAATACATTTTTTTTTAAAAACATTATTTTTAATATGCTAAAATAAAAACGTCAGTTTATAATAAAAATAAAATGTGACAAGACAAACATTCATAATCATGACAGAATATGTTTGAAATAATGATAAAAGTTTTTCGTCATTTAAAACCGGCAATGTCTATTGATTATCTGTTCAATTCTTATTCCCTTGTTCGCTCCCCTCCAACCCCGTGCTTCATTTTCATTCCTCATCTCAGCTCAGCTGTGTGAATGTGTGTAATATTCGATACGCTAGCAAGACCATGAGTGTAAAGAAAAGAAAAATAAATATTATTTGAATTTTGGCAAGCTGCGGTGGTGGTACATATAGTGTATTTTGGATATTTCGTGAGTTAGTAATGGAAGAGAAGATATTGTCGCGAATCGAATCCACTTCCATAAGGGAAAGGGTGTATTTCGCAGCGAGGGATGGAATGTCCCTGACTCTGTACGCTTTGTTGTACGAAAAGGACACAGATGAGATCGACATTCTTCTGAATGATGTAAGTACCTGCTTCCTTTGGTTGTGTAGGATATTACAACGAAATCGCTTAACCAATAGTATCAGTCGATATTGTGGCTACGAACCATCTTTTCTATTTATATCTATAAAATAGTCGAGGTGTTTTACGTTTTACACTCATGCGTAGTTCGTTTCACGCAATTCCGGATTACCTTGATAAGTTTTGCGAGCTTCCAGTATGTTTTGCACTACAATAATTTCAATGCCCGAATTCTAGAAGCAAACATGCTCTTCGCATATATACTCTTCGTCTTCTTTGCTGGATTTCTGAATATCAGCGACCAATTTCTTGGTTATTGGTACTTAAAACTCTTATTATGTTCCTTTTTTTCTGTTTTTCTGTCAACTTTTTATATTTCACAGAAATTGGCGTGTTGTTTTTACATTTTATTTCTCATCGCAGTCGCTATTGCAATTCGTGATTGTCGTTACAAGATAATTTTAATAGAAGAAACCTATAAAATAAAATAATTCTGTGTTTTTTAAAGTATGTTTGGGTCTATTTCGAATGTAAGCACGACAGTACGTTATTGCAACATTTTCGTAAGACGTATATTATCATGTCTACTTTTGAAACCTGACCAATTAACATCAGGTGGCCTGCATGCTTCTGTGCCTAACATTTTACAATTAACGCCATTATACCCGGAGAGATGATTAAATACTCAACTAATATTACTTGGAAAATTTGAATTCAGTGTGATATTATAAAGTAATATAACCATGATATTGTAAATTACATATGGTATACAAAACAACTATATAATTATATTATAGCTAGTTTTATTTGTGGTCTTATTTAATTTTATTAATTTTCATTTATGTGATACTGGCATTGACATATAAGAAGAAGACCGCACTAGTTTTGAGACCATAGTGTAAGTGGATGCAATAGCTAGGTAAAAAAGAGAATGCTAATGTCAGATATTCCTCTGTCCTTGGCTTGGTCTGTAGTTTCATGCATGCTTAGCCAATAATGCCCAATTGTCAATGTTTATTAATGTGTAATCTTTATAACATAGAGGGAATCCTTATATTTAAATGAATAAATAACCATCACGCCAGGTCCCCAGCGGGGTAGGCGGAGAGCACGAGGCGCCATCCTTATATTTATTTGGATTCTTTTTTCTCTCACCTATTTATCGTACACACCGCACCCACTTTTGACGTCTATTCTTATATATCTATGGATACTACTGTATTAAACCAGTAAATTTCTTCAATCAAGATATCGCTCATAGTGTATGAAGGGAGCCGAGTGAAGAGGACACTGCTTCTGTGGTTATAAAATTACTTTGCCTCATGTTTACTAGCAGAAATGTTGTGCAAATGTTTTTGAGCGCAAACTGGGTGCCTTAGGGTGTGCATGCGGTAATGACACCACAGCGCATATTTTATTTTATTTAGTCGGTTATGTTGCTTCGTTGAATGCAGGTTTCTATGGTCGCAATAGACAGAGATGCACTAAATAACTTCTTTGATTTAAATCGGGATTAGCGACCCATTTATGAATCTCTCCAATTGTATGTAAATGTAGTTACAGTTATCTGATATCTTTATGTCTCTTTCACTACAAGATGAAATGTCTTGTTTTGCTTCTTCAAAATTGTAAATAATACACTTGGTATACTATGTTTTATGTGGCTATCTTTTATGTGGCTAAATTCAGCTGACAAAGACATTTATAGTGTCATTTAGCTGAAACTGTACTTGAAATTTACTGCTAATTTTGTGTGATACTTTTGTAAATTATTAAACGCAGCGTCAAATATGAGTATACATTTATTGAAATAATTCTGTAAAAATTATACATCTCGGAATATTTTTACGCATGGCCATCCAATGTCAAGCTGGGCAGTGCGTGTGATTTGGAGGGATGGGGTCGATGAACTATGACATTGTGTGACAAGAGGTGGTAGAGGTGTTAAGTTTGTATCTTTCATTAATATAATAATTCATTTTTGTTTAGTTAGTTTTTTAAAATTTTTGATTTGATATTGAACTTATGGATGGCCCCTAACGATGGAAATAAAAACAAGATGTGCTTTTTCAAAGTTGAATGACAAACATATGCGGTCCTCTCTAGGTGTTGACTTCCTTTTATTCCCGTCATTTAATTACTGCATGTCATGTTTTAACGTGGGTATTGCAGGGTGCTCTTACTTTGTTTGCTCTGACATAAATACTTGTACATGTTTCATATTGGTCATCTTAATCTTTTTACTTTTCTATTCTTTCCTTTATTTCTCCCTAAGTTAAGTATGAAATAAAATATTTAAGGATATCAATTTTCTAATGTTGCTATCGATGTATATAATTAAACATGGCTTTCATTGAAAAACGAGTAGAAAGTTTACCTGCATATGTTGTTTTATCTTGGTAATTTATTGAAGATAGATAGATCACAATTAATGACGTATAATTATTTCTGATGACAGGGCCGGTCTGTGACTATTTTTTATTTATTGAAGTGCAGTCACTTTGCTCAATGTTTACGATTCTAAATATATAAAAAAATTGGTGCAAGTGAGATACTGATTCGTTAAATGTATTTTAATGTTTGGCTGAGCTGTATGTATATTATCATAGAACAATGATATGGCAAAAGTTTGTGCAGTTCACCTGATGTAAAGTGATCACTGCAGTATTGAAAGTTATTATTTGATTATCATGACCTAACTCATGAATACATATATATCAATCAACTTTTGTTCATGGCTGGTCACAGATGCATTGAGGACTAAGTCAGATAGCGCTGAGAATATTGTGGATACAACACATATTGGCTGGAATTGTCGAATGTTACTCCATTGAAGCTGCAATCGGTGAGACATATCCATTCTAATCTTTCCTAGTAACGAAAGAGGTCTAAAAGTTTGACGGTAAGTCATCAATGAATTTGTTGATAATATTCATTTATATTTCTTGAGTAATGTATTTTCTTTTTTGGCATTTCCGTTAGTCATTATTATATTTTATCGAATGCCTTATTATTGAGTGTATTTTCATTGGTTACAAATGTATACTTTAGTTAATTGTTGTACATCTGGCTGCGGCAGCAAGGAGTAACATGTTTTAAAAATACAATGGAAGTCAATGTCACTGATATGTTTACAAGATTAGTAATGCCTCTTGTTGTATTTACAACCTCAATCTTGTTACAATACAGTTTGTTGACATCCCAATACATTTATTTCACATCTTATATGTTTAAAAGTAGTTTTATTTACCTTCTATATCTTCCTTACCTATCTTCTATTATTTCTATTTTATATAGATGTATACATATCATTTTCTTTTTATTAAATGTGTAATTGTGTGGTCACTGCAGTATTGTATTTAATTATATATATTTGGAATTTGACTGTCTACAACATTCGTTTGGTAATCATAACATTCTCGTGTAGTAATAAAGGACATATTTTCGCAAAAGTCAGGTGTAGTTTTCTAGTATGACGTTTTTAGAACTGTGATGTTTTATTAATATTACTTTTCCTACACCACCTAACAGAGTTTCACGTTTATGTTAAATAATGCCAGAGTGAGATTATGCATTGCAGAAATATGACTGTCTTTATTAGCCTTGTTCTAAGTAATAGTCATTGAACATTTTCTATGTGACATTTGACTTTGAATAGAAATATATTTATAATCTGTAGTTTAGCGAACTGCATCATTTTCACGTTTATGTTAAATAATGCCAGAGTGAGATTATGCATTTCAGAAATATGACTGTCTTTATTAGCCTTGTTCTAAGTAATAGTCATTGAACATTTTCTATGTGACATTTGACTTTAAATAGAAATATATTTATAATCTGTAGTTTAGCGAACTGCATCATTTCCACAATAGAACTATGGCAGCTAAACTTAACTCTTCTCACTTCAACATTGATGTACACATTGAAAGAATCATGAAAAAGTCTACAAACAGAAAAACTAATCTTTAGATTGCACATAACATACATTCATACAACAAAAGTTCTATGAGAAATGGACCAGCAAACAAGACGATTACACTAAATGTAGCATAAAATGTAATTAAGCCCCTAGGTGTGTATTTATAGACTGCCAAAGATATTTTCAGACAATAATTCTTGTAAATTTTCCTTCAGTATAACGTAAATACTGCATAACTGAGTAGATTGTCCTCAACAACATTGTAGATTTGAATCATTTCGCTAAAATACAACAAATTGTATTAATTTGAGCGACTGATATAGTCCTTTTGGTGTCAATGTTAATTCCAGTTTGTTTATCCTTTTAAGGCGTCCCACCCTGCCCGTCGTGTCTGTGTAACCATATGCTCGCATAACCATTGTATTTACCAATAACCGATATGTATTGTCGAAAAGTGAGTTAAATGTCAAATCTTGTTTCTATTTCTGCCTATTGGGTCGTTGTTTTTTTTTATTATCATTTCTGTGGGTCTATGTAGATATAATTTTATGTTATTCTCCCAATATTACTTTTTCAATTTGTTTCCCCTTAGATTTTGTTATGTGTGCTTAATTTAATTATTGTTAAATTTCATGTTGCTTTATGAGTCTGTAATGGTTATGTGATTTTGTCACTTTCGTTTTATTTCTATATAATGTTATATATTTTTTACATAATTTGTAATAGACAGACGCTTGTGACTAGTATTTCCTGTTTATACAAACTAGTTAAAGGGGCGATAAAATTGTACAAACGAACACTTATTTACACAAAAATGCGCTTGTGTCTATGACTTACTTTTAAGAGAATTTTTTTTTCTATAGTATTTTCACTATCAAGACATATCTCATGATATGACTTAAATGAAGATCACAATGATGTAGCATTTATAATTACCATTTAACGTTAAAATCACATTTTTCAATTCAATATTTGCCCAATCTGAATAGTTTAAAATATTCTCACTACCTAATAAAAATGTTAAATTTCAATGGTACATCATGCAAATCTTTTAGAATTTGTTAAATTATATATGTAATAAAGTCCATTTTACTGTAAAAGAAGCTGTAGAAGCGTAGTATTTTTAATATGGCCGTTATGCTTCTGAACACGAAGTTTGTAAATCAAACTACCCTGTTTGTTGTGACTTTTGAAAAACGTTTAAATTGTTTTTTTTACATATCCATTGATAATAAAATACAACATTTTTGCTTTTTTCATGTTTCATTATGTTGTTTCTATCGATTTGACTACTCTTTCTTCCTAGACATTCGTTTCTTTCTTCATCATCATAGTATAAGCCACTAAGTCGACTTACAGCTTATTAGCATAGACGTTTTTCAGCTTACTAGCATAAAAAATAATAAATTTTTTCATGCGTGAGGCATAATAGTAGAGTAATAATGACGTTAAGTCCTCAGGAAGCATAATAAGTATTTATAAGATGTGAAGTCTAATTGTTGCAAGTACCATAATGTAAAAGTTCAAATGTAAATTTCCAATTGTCGTGTGGCTTTCACTGTTAGTGCCTAAACTATTAATCTGGTAGCCTGTGTGGTTCTCATGGAGTTTCATGAAGTTCATGGAGTTTCAATTTCACCAGGACGCTTGCTGTGACGGCGTAAAGTGCACTCCACTCATCGCCGCAGCTCGCCATGGACGGGAGGGCGCGGTCAGGATTCTCCTGGAGAAGTTCCGTCCGCCAGTCAAGCTGGAGAACGAGGGTACTGTCAAGTTCGACGAGTATGTCATTGAAGGTCAGTGCGTGATCTTTATGCTAGCACAAAGCTCAAGTTACGTTCATTCTGTTGTGAAAAGGCTACTTTACAGCCAATGGTGGAGAATATATTGGATGACAGATTTCCTCATCAACGATATATTGTAACTAGGTTTGTCTGTCATGATGACATCTTTATCATATGACGGGTTCGCGACGCGCAGTTCTGAGAGTGTTTGATATAAATGGGACAAGTCCGCATATTGTCACTGTAATGTTTAAATACCCACCACATGTACCTTTACACGTGACGTATGGCAACCCTAAGCCTTCATCGTGGAAAACGTGAGGTGCACCCAGGTGAAACTCACCATGTCACCATAAACAAAGTACCTAGTCTTTCTCAAGGCAATAGGACTATATGGTGAACTATAAACAAAGGCTATGGGAAAAAACAGTCTGGTAAGGTTGACGTGCCCCGAGTCTTACAAGGATTCGAGCCTACTCTCCCTAATAAATAAATAAATGGCAACCCTAATTACAATTGATTAGTCACACAACACGAGTCATTTAAACGACGATACATTAAAAATAAAATCTATACAATCGATATAAAATATTTTGGGCAGTAAACGGAATGAATGCATATTTTGTTAGGGACTTGTTTTAACAAAGCACTGTAGCTTTAGTGACTCAAAGTTTATTAAAAAAAGGTGTATCTTATTTTTAGTACGACTTTAAATTTACGGTGCATTTCCAAACATATAAATTTGTTAATGTGTCGGACACCGTACGATCGCTGTGCGACATTTTGGTTTGAACATCGTTTCGATGTACGACGCAGATAAATTTCGGATGAAATTAGGTATGTCAATTGAAAAAAGTGCTCTGTAAGGGGGCGTAATAAAGCTCCGAGGGCATTTGCCTCTGAATGTCTGTTGGTGACAGTATAAATTTAATTTTGGTTTGATTCGACGGTGTTTTTAATATATGCAGAATAATGAAATGCGTTGAACTTGTGGTGTGAATATGTGAATGCTGGCACTTCATATATTAATACCATTCTCCATTAATAATTGCAACCATTTATATTTTTTGTATAGTTGGTTACATTGAAGACAGCTCAAATATTGAATTTTACAAATATATTGAAATGTACATTATTTATTGGACTTACGCTTACATTATAGGTTGTTAGTAGACTGAGTACTTTTTTCTGTAAATCCTGCTTCCATCCTTGCTTAGTTTCGTCAAATTTCGCTTACGAATCATAAATTTCTATTTATGAAATGTGTGAAATTTTAAAATATTTATGGACACGTAAATTGGTCATTTATAAAGTGATTAATTGTGTAATGAAATTTGATTATTAATAGATTGCCAAGTTTATCTGTCAACCATGCATATCGTCCTTCCGCTTCCATTTTTTTTTCCACCTCATGTGTCGTGTCATCTCACTCCCATTTCCTAGGTAAGAATGGAATTTTCCCAAAATAATTCTCTTAGTCAGTGATTTTCTTGTTCTATTCATAGCTTACAACGTAACTATGTTGTTTTGGTAAATTGCTCCGTCATCATATTAATGAATAAGATTTTATAGAACCGACGCCATAACGCACACCTCCGTGTATGTTCTGAAGCGTCTTTTAAATTGTGTTGTTGATATCCGTATTCATTTTTTGATATGACTAAAACGCTATTTCAGTTATGCGCGTCAGTTTAAATGTGCTGAGCGACAAAATTACTGATGCGATGACTCTCAAGAGATTCGGTGGTATTTTTGTCGCGCGTTTCAATCTCATTCTCTCCTCATGAATTGTGTATATCATCACGCGAATGCTTTTTGTCATACGTGTTTTTTACTACGCAATTTG
>DWQQ01000274.1:0-12536 GCA_018244775.1 Oxynetra roscius flavomaculata
ATAATGAACTAAATTATTACAAAGTTTACAAGAGCACCGGAGAAACGCATGCAATACAGAATACGGGGCCATCACATGTGTGTCCGATGCTTCTAGATATAAGGCTAATCCATTATGACTTGGAAAATAATAATAATAATAATTCTTTATAGTCAGAGAAAAAAAAACAGCTGGCTCCTTTAAACAATGCATGACAAATACTTCTCACTATCTCTACTTCTAACTGCACTCACGGGCATAAAAACGCACGAGGCATATAGCACTGAGCATATGTTACGGTAAGACTTCTCTTAATGGTCCTTTACTACGTTATCAATTGTAGTTCTGGGAAAAACTTCAATGAAGCATTGATAAACAATATTGCCTGATTCCAAGCATTGCTACGTATGAACTCGCATGTCTACTTATTTGTTAAAGCGTGATCAGTAAAGTTTCGTTGTACATTCAATAAAAATTGTGTGTTAAGATACAAATGTGTACCTTTTATTAATATATGTATACTGTACAAATATGTCAACTTCTTTGTAGGTACCCTCATTTTCGCTCTAGTGGCTGTATCTTGTTTTACAAAGTAGAGCCTACCAACTAAAGTCATCTTTCGCGAATCGCAAACGCCTCATATTTGAGTCGAGCGGGGATCGTTTTCTATTGACTGCACTTCTTATTGTCTCTTGACTTCCACATTTTATTTGTCGTTCCGGCTCCGCAGTGAGAGGCAGCCATTGTCTTAGAACAATTTGGCGCCAACGATTTCTTACTTGCTTTTTTAAACTACAGGCTACCTTCTCGTGCAGACAATTTAGTTACATGTCGATATATCTCAGTGAAAATGGTGAGATTCTGGTGGTTGTACATATTTTTAGCGAAAACGGCATCGGCTAGTGATAACAAGCTACCTGATGTAGATCCAGAAATAGGTATGTTGGTGTTCAAACAAAAATTATATACATTTTTTGGTTGAAAATATCAGTTCAATAATTTTACTAACTTACCAGAATTAAAACAATTCACATAGAATCTGACCACTAGCTACATAATCCTAACAATAAAAATAGTAATATCATACAAAGTTCATATTATTGTTAAAAATCACATTGTATCTTCGCACGCTCTCAAGTTGCAACTCCAAAAATTTTCTCTAACCGTTATCGGGTACGGAGTTATACGAAATCTAATGTTGTTTATTATTATCTTTACTTTATACTTTAATCTAAATTTATTTTTATATTATTTTTTACTACAGAAAATAATCACATGATATGATTTGATAATAATACTAAAGTAAGGAGCTTACACAGATATACTATATTTAGGGACACAGGTAT
This sequence comes from Oxynetra roscius flavomaculata, assembly GCA_018244775.1. Taxonomy (NCBI): domain Eukaryota; kingdom Metazoa; phylum Arthropoda; class Insecta; order Lepidoptera; family Hesperiidae; genus Oxynetra; species Oxynetra roscius. The sequence goes on from DWQQ01000274.1 coordinate 1,326, forward strand.
AAATTCTTCTATTATTTAACAAGCCACTTTTAATTTTAAAATGTAAATGTCCGAAATGCAGACAAGACTACGAACTAAAGCCTCTTCACAAACATTGTATAAAATTACGGACGTTTAAACTAACCGTTTTATAAAGGATTTTGTATTTAAATAATCTTTTTGTAATCAAATAGCCGCATGGTATAGACAGTTTAGTTACAAGTTGCAACCAAGTATTTTTCTGTTTTGTTAATGAAATTCAAGCGTGAATAATTAATTAGAATATAATCAGTGTATTGTATGTAAATTTTCTCCAAAACGTGATATCGACAATTTTAAATGTTTCAAATGACTAAAGTAATACCTTAATTACAATAGTAGTAAAGTAACTTTATTTACTAAAGTAATTAATTACGCATATTACTACTATTTTGCTTAACTTAAAAAATTTACACGTTTTTATTAAAATTCGATTCGTCTCGCCTATTGAAAATAAGAATAAAAATGTCAGACACATTTCGAACATCTCTTCTTCACGGTACTAAGCACAATACAATTGAAGTGAAAACAGATTGCAGAATCGACTTGAAAAATAATTGCTGTGCAACTTTCCGTTTATCTTGTTTTGATTTCTTTTATGTTATATTATATTATTTGCCTGGTTTAATTGTTTGCTTTCGAACAATGCGCGAAGAATAGAGCCGGTGGGAATATGTTGTTATAAATTTGCGAATATTTTTTACACAAAATAAGACTTACAAAATAGAAAATAATATTTTTATGCAAGGTCAATTTTGGTACTTAACTTCGTTCAGTATTTTATTGTTACTTTAGTTTTTATATCAATTCTCGAAAATACAGATTTTGCAGATCATTTATTCATTGACCTTACACTTATGTATGCTTTTCTCAGAAGCAAGATTCCTTCCTCTGTTCGAAGTAAAACGTTTTGATGGCAGACCACCGCCGTTCGGAAGCCTTCCGCCGTTAACAAATGTCCCGATCGCTGGTGAGAGGTGTTCAGCCCGACTTGAGTCTGCGTTGGATCAATTAAAGAGACGAAAAAGGAATTATGCTAAGAGCTTGGACATGCCTATGGTAAGTTATAGTAAGATTTTACAAAAAAAATAATTATTTATTGATATGTTATCATCTTGTTTATTATTCTATTATTTTTATGGTTGTTGCAGAGTCAAAGTATAGATCTGAATGGATACAGCCTACACCAACAAATGAGGAGCGCCCCAGTCGATATGTACGTCACGAGGATGCGAGTTCGACTCCCGCAAAACAGCAACTGGGTTAAAGTTGAGAAATGTTACTTCGATCCAAGAAATGTTTCCCTTGACACCATGTTGCTATTCCATGATCTCACCATCAGTGGAAATGTTGACTTATATCAAGCGAATGAAATTGACCGTACAATCCCACCGAGTAGGAGATTGAGACGCAATTACGGCGATCCACCTCCTTTAGAAGAGTATCCGGAAAATCACTCGAGATTAAGAGGAAATAATGGTTGCAACATGATACTGAGATTGAGAAAGGCTGGCATAGGCTTCCATACGACGCCTCTGAATCAACAGCCTGGAAAGTTCAATGTAAAAACTGATTCAGAGTTCGTTGAACCTGGATTCATCAGCGTTTACGCTTACGGGTGCGAAAAGTACATCAATAGGAACTCGATCAGAAACAAAGATAACTTGCCTTTGAATCGTCGCAAGAGATCTGATGAGTTTTTATTTGAACCGCGTCTAGACCAATCATATCCTGAACGAATGGACAGCCGATCTTCAGACAACAATTGGGACATTGTTTACGAACCTCGAAGTAGAGTTAACTACGAGAGAAGTAAGTTATTTAGACCCGACGACGATTTGGAAGACATCGAGGACATTTCCCGGGAGATGGAAGATATTTTCACAAAAGGCATAAGAACATTGCTTACAACTTACATGAAGAAGGAATTACAGCCTGCCATTAAAGACACACTTATGAGAAATATGGGATATGTTATATCGTACGGTTGATATTTTACCGTTTAATGACGTAATAATAACACGTAAATACACTGCGGAGGTTATACCATATGATTTTATTTTCAATAACAAATCATTTACCAAACATAAATCATGCCAAGAATTTCTTCATAGGTACTTTTAGACATCGTTACTAGCGTAAATTCCATACTGTATTATATATTATGTAAGTATATTAATATAAGTGTCACATTATAAATATCTGATTTTGTCAATTCTGTTGTAAATGTTAATCAATGTACGAAGATAGAAGGCACCTAAAATAAATAAATGTACCAACTTATAATATTATGATAACTCCAAAGGCACCTTTATTAAATAATCAGGTTCATTAATAAAGTTGTATACTATATTCCCACACTCTTTCTTATATCAGGGAATAATTGAGTAAAAAACATTAGCCAACCCAAGAAAAAAAACAAACATGGGTCAAGAATTAATTAATAAAATATATTGAGATTTACTACAAACTTAACACAATTATAGTTTTTTTTGAAATAAAAGTACTGAAAGTAACTAATAAAAAGACTTGCATATTAAATTATTTCCATAATAAATGACTAGAATCATTGGTATACAAAATTGTTCTATATAACTGTAGAATTGTGATATCTTTATAAATAAATATGTATGAAGTTTTTTATCAGTAGCTATAAAGCTTTTTCTCTTTTTAAACACATTTTCATACTTCTTTCTCATTTTTACTATTCACACAACTTAGGACATAAAATTAGGCTCAGGAAAAAAATAGCTTCGTAGATATTATATAGTCACCTTTATAATTTTTCTAATCTCTGTATGTATAAAATGTAGATGATTAATGTACATGTAAGCTGGTAAGGAATTGCTATGGCTTGTTCTCCAAGTTTATTTGTAGGTTATGCTACAGATCAAGTGATAATCATGCTATCTCACTCTATCCTATTTTTCCAGATAATAACATTTTTTCACTCAAAAGAATTACTAGAAATATAATACAATTTCACATTAAAACATATATTTCAGACCTGTAAAATTAAAACAAAATGTTATTATATGTAACTCTTTGGCAGTTAATAATCTCTTAATAATTAATTATGGTTTATATAATATCACATGTTTCTAGCACAAGGTGTACTGTTCACATATATTCGGCGCTGCTTAATAATATTATCAATTTCTAAACTGATCTTTACAGACAAATATGTTACAACATAATTTCTGATTTTAGCAATTTTCACACACACTTGTATTGTTGTAGAATCAGGGGTATGGAAGTAAGACTTCAGCAACAACAGTTCAAATATCAATTAACCTAAAGTTATTTCACATTCATCTATGATTCATCATTAAATAACTTTAGCTTTAGCTTTGTTTGTCAATAATTCATTTCTACTTAGTGATAGCTGTTACAATTATGTAACATGACTTTAATATCAGAAATACTACCCAAAATGATTGTCTGACTATCTTATACTCAGTAGTAAATATTTAATCTCATCGTACACTCCAAAATGCAATGCAGATACAAGCACAGCTTTTAATGTACTGGGTCCGTAGCCTTTATACAAAGCTAGAAGTCCCTCCTCGGATATCATTAACCTTATGCAGTGCAGGGACCCATTGCAATACATCTGTCTACCAAAGCTGGACCTATGTTGTTGGAAGCCTTGTATCTGCAACCTTTTCTTCACAATATCAAACGGGTATATAGCAGTCTTTGCAACAAAACCAGCAAACGATCCAGCTAGCAGATTTCCAATCAAAGAAGATTCAACAGTTTGACTCATACTGTTTCTACGTTGGAAAAAATCTATTTTACTCAAAATATGTTCAGTAAGGAGTTTGTAGACAGCAAACTGTATGCCAGCATGTGGGGCGATTTGAGCTACGGTAGGTACTAAGCCTTTGAACAAGGCTTTGATTCCTTCACTCTTAATCATAACAGACCAGGCGTTAACAAAGCCCTTGTAAGCTTTATTTGTTTTTTGCTCTGCTATTAGCCTTGTTCTGACTGTATCGAAAGGGAACGACGCTATCGTAGCGACAGTTGCCGCTATTGCTCCGTTAGAGAAATTCAAACCATGCTTGTGGGTTACGTAGAATTCTGGATCCGACAATTGACATAATTGTGACAATTTTTCAAAAGTTGAAAACTGGACGAGTCCGTAAGATATGGAGAGCAATTGTGCTGGTATGTGACCGCTCCACAGAGTAGATAGACCTTCCTCCTTGATTATTGACGAAAAGGCTTGAGGTATCGAACTATATTTCGAACCGCTGCGTATGGGTTCAAGTTGTAACTGAAATCTAATCTTGAGCACATCGAGGGGCTGTGCTATTGCACGCGTTATCGCGCCAGCAGCCCCGCCAGCGAGTGCGCACTCAAAAACACTCACTTTCGTTTCAGTATATTGTAACTTCATTATTATACACTTTACAAGATTATAGTCGGTGCTTATGAGATTATTATCACATTATAAGACCTAGGCATAATAGATTTTTTTTTAAATGAATACTGTATTTGAATCAATTGACAAACGGAACATTCTAATGAGAATAAAATTTAAATAAAACATTGAGAAGGGTTAGAAAATAAATATAAATATAGAAATGTCATGTCACATGACAGTTAAAATACTGGTTCTGAATACTTTCATGTAGTACGCTCCGCAACGATATTTATTTATTATTTCATATGAATCACCTTAAACTAAGGGGTACAAGAGCGTACTTATTAATTAATAGCATTCTCTCTCAGTTAGCCCTGGTTGATGATGAAATATTTTTAATACTAGTATTGCAGTACTATTCCCGAGTTTGTTTTAAAATTCATTTCTTTTTCAGTGTTACAAGATTAAATGGCATTAACAGAGTCGTTACAAAAGTGAGTCAGCTAAAACCATAATATGGCATCCTGTGAGAGATATTTGAATATCAGAATATTTCGCCACAATAAGTATTTTAAACACAATCTAATTGTATTTAAAAAATATTCACCATTTTGTAAAAAGCATACAGGTTTTGCTTGTGGTGGTTGTGTCAATTTGTGATTCTGTCAAAAATCCCCAACGTCAGTTGTGTTTTTCTTGGTCTACAATTCATCCTAATATACCGTCAACAACGCCATACATACTTTTATTAAAGAATTCAATTACAAAATAAAAATGTCTTCGTCTTCAACGTTAGAAAACCTTGAAACTCAACTAGAAATGTTCATTGAGAACGTCAGACAGATTCGTATAATTGTCAGTGATTTCCAACCACAGGGACAAAGTGTATTGAATCAGAAAATGTGAGTATTTCCTTTTATTACAGTTATTTATTATAGTAATTACTTTTATTACAGAAGGTTGTAAAATTATTTCAAATAAGATTGTTCTAGAAATGATTTTTTTGAAATATTTGCACTTTACATATATAAGTATTTGTAGGAACACAATATTGTAATTTGTCTGCTTTCCGATTTAAGAAATTTCTGGAAATACACCTCGTGGTATTGAGTAACTTCATAATTACACATGAAATGAACATTCCTCTAATGACCAAAGATTTCCTTACCTCCTAAATTAAACCAAAACCGTATAAATTGCTGTGTTTAATAACTGAGCATAATTCCTTGATTACATTATCATTACTAATTAATTATGTATCTTTATATAAGAAATATTTGTTTCTAAATATTTTCAGCCAGTCGCTGGTCACTGGTCTTCAAGAAGTCGATAAGCTCAAGTCTGAACTCCACGACATACATGTACCAACTGAAGTTTTTGAGTAAGTATAAATGTGGAAGTCTGAAAATTACAAACTACAAAAGGCTGTAAACATCTAGCATTATTTTTAATAACATTCTTCTGAATTAGACCTTTTTTATGAAATCGTTTTTGTATATCTCAAGAAGAATAGAAGCCTTGATGCAGCGACATGATATAACTGGCCAGAGTTAATATGTATCTTCTATGTTAGTGGGTTTCATCTTAAGCTGTGTCACACTTACCATCGGATGAGGTCACAGTTAAACATGAGGAAAAAAAAAGTGTGTTAAAAAAAAATGAAGTTAAGCAACTGTCACTTTCGAAATTGGAACAGCTCATTGTTGTTTCACATCAACTATAAATGTGAATAAATATTTCAGCTACATAGACCAAGGTCGGAATCCCCAGCTGTACACAAAAGACTGCATAGACAAAGCTCTAGCTAAGAATGAAGAAGTGAAAGGAAAGATTGACTCATACAAGAGATTCAAAAGTCATCTCCTTTCGGAGCTATCGAAGACTTTCCCTAATGAAATTGCCAAGTATAAAGCTATGAGAGGTGGAGAATAAAGCATGATCTTCATAATTCACAATATTTTTTAATTTAGTGTATTATACTGTATTATATTATAGTTTTAAGATTGTGAATTTTGTATTCAATAAAGTAATTTATTTCAACAAAAAAAAATCGTATTATTAAAATTTTGATGATGCAGTATAATAAATATAAACTGTAGATAATAAGTAACACTTGTTTTATATGTACATTTGAATTTTATTGAAAAATAATGTGAAAAAAAGTATCGATTTCAAAATAACTTTATGTAAGGTTTTTACAGTTAGATTAACATACTTTAAAAACATTGGCAAAATACATACATAAAGCTTATAAGTTAATTAATCATAGAAAAAAGAAATAGGCAAAATTAGAAATGAAAAATATTTGGATAATTCATTGATAGATTACGAAAATATAGACACTTTTCATACAAAAGTGGATTCAAAATAAACATTTAAAAATAGAATTGAGACAGTAAAATGTATTGAGGCAGAAAACCAGCTTTGCATTTGAGTATTGCTATTATGAATAAAATATTATTTATAGACCATCAAGTCCAATTAAAATTCGACTTGTTAACATTTAAAATCACTAAGTCTTTGCTATAAAATAGAATGTTAATTTATTCAAATATTGCTGGGCATGTTTGAATTACGAAACATTTGTAAATAAATAACTTAATTTTTTTTAGAATGAACTAAAATAAGGCAGGCTATTCAAGACGAGGTCGTTTCATGCAATTGTAATTTAATAAAAACATATTACCAATTAAAAATATATAAAAGCACATTCGTGCTCTAAATAATTATATGATTTTTGAATACTCAGCCTTAAAAGTACCATATGCTAAAATATAATTACGACACAAACTCAGTTTCTACGAAAGAGCGCTTTTCTTCCCTGCTTACATCCGTTAAATCCTCTGGGTGGATTATTTCTATGGTTTCTGCGTCGCTATCGTAGAGAATTTGTGTTGACTGTTCGTGCACCGCAGTTTCGACATTACTAGAAACCTTCCACATTTGATAAAATTCTTTCTTGACTGGTTCAACCAACTGATATTTACTTGTGATGTAAACATAATTCCAATGGTCACAGGAACGATCGTTGCCCCAGTTTAAAGTTCCCGTCATGAGAATTCTATCGTCCACTAAACAGAATTTGTGTTGCATTGTAAATACTGGTTCGTTTGCTTTGTATTTAATTTCCGCTCCTGAAATTATATTCAATTCAATTTGTTAATTTTTATTTGTCAACAGTGTACAATTGTTTTGCCATTTGCTGACAAGAGGGTCGGTTTGAGTAATTAAATGAAACCTGATATTGGCGGTAATAAATAACTTACTATATTTTATCCTATACATAAAATACACATTTAATTACCGGCTTCGATGAGTTCCCTCACGAAAAATTCTGTAGATTCATTAAATCCCGACTTATCTATAATTATACGGATCTTTATTTTCTTTTGCTTGATTAATTTTACTAATCGTCCTTGGATAGCTGGATTATGAATGGCGGGCATGCAAACGTGAACGGATTGTTGAGCGGCTTCTATAAAGCTTACTAACTTGTCAAAGTAATTATATGCATTATATTGCAGTTTACAAAACACCATCACTTCATTTACTTCTTTACTCCGACTTTTATAATAATAGGCAGCCGCGGAAACTAAACATGTTACAACAATTGCACCGACTGACGACAAAACACGTGGACTTAATCTCATTTTATGTAATTTGAAACATAAATGGAACTGTTTTGGGTTACACTGAGACCAATCTATAATTTTATGCTTTCAAATAAAATACAGAGGTCTTCTCATTTTAGCTATATATAAATACGTATCGAAAAATATTTTTTACTACCCTCTGTTTAATTTCGCTGACTATTTAAATTGAGTTGTATGTGAAACCTACAAATGTAATAAATGTTTTATTAAAAACTATTTTCATAGCAGTTATAAAGAAATTGGTCGACAGCAACGTGTAAAATATTCGACATATTATCATCCGCAATAATATTTAGTTGCTGATTAATTTAATTTGAACGCATTCATACAATTAAAATAAATCTATATGAAACTGTATGATCTTGGAGCTCATCTGATTTATATAATAAAAAAATTAGTTTATTGCGAAAATTCAATATTCTCCGAAATTTAACTAAAATTTCTGACAATGTTAATATGTATCGGCATTGTTTTAAGTACTTAAGTAATATTACTTTATTAGTTTCAACAATTATTCAAAAACAAACTTCATAAACATATTCCAAGGTGATATGGCGCGAATATTGACAAAATAGAGATCCAACAAAATGGACATATGTACATTTTAATGTTGACTAATCAAAGTGTTAAATATAAAAGAATAATAATGAAATAAACTTTTTTTGGACGTGATTAGGAATAAGAAGTTAACATATAAGTTTTAGTTCTTGTAAATAATAGACCACAATTATGGGTATTACGGGTCTCATCCCCTTTATCGAGAAGGCGTCTAAGAGAGTGAATATAAGTGAATTTAGCGGTTCCACTGTTGCTGTGGACACTTATTGTTGGCTCCACAAAGGTGCATTTGCTTGTGCAGATAAACTGGTACGAGGAGAACAGACTGATATGTAGGTTTTAATTTCGTTTGTACACATCTTTGAGGAGATACTCTACTAAATAACATTGCCGTTAAGTTCCAGCAGACTAAAAAAAATTTACTGAAATGATAGTTTAAATCTTTGTTTTTTTTCAGACATATCAAGTATTGTTTAAAATATGTTAATATGTTGCTAGCGAAGAATATAAAACCAATTTTGGTGTTTGACGGTAGACATCTTCCCGCTAAAGCCATGACCGAGTGCAAAAGAAGAGAGTAAGTGTTACTTTCGCTAATAAATTATCACCACATATTTGATATTAAGGCTCTCCTATCTCGACCAAATAGGTCGGCCACTAGCTGATAGGGGAGTCAAGAGCCTCCGAAACCGGCGTGTATGCTTGAAGAGACTGATGAATGTAGATGAAGCACGTCAGGTTTGCTAGGACAGAGTTGTTTGGCACTCCGTGCTCTCTGCCTACCACACTAGCGACCTGGCGTGATGGTTATTTATTTATTTGATTTTAAATATTTGACTCACAACAAACAAAAAAAGTAGCTAACAGGCGTATCAACAATAAGATTCACCATACTTGAATTCGCATCAATTTGCAATAACTAACGCCACATCAAATGGCTGACTCAGTAGATGACCAATTGATGGTTTAACCATTTAAATAATGTCTATTAATAGTAAGTACTTCACCCTGTAGGTAAAACACATAACACTGTCATTATGCTGCTTGTTATTATACATACAAATATACATCTTACATCTCCGGAGACACCGTCCTGTCACACGATAAGTGCACAAGTGGTCACCATATCTGTGTGAGCGGACAGTGTATCTGTTTCCAAGTCATAAGTCGGTGTGACGTTACTCAATTGTTAGTTGCCTTTTATTCTACGGTTATATTTTCAAAAATATAAAGGTATTTTTTATGTACTTCACCAGTAGGTACTTACTACTACTATATTTCTATGCTCCAGCCTATGTTATTAGTTGATTTATTTAAGTTTTTTTTTATTAGCTCGCAGAGAACACTCAATGTGTTAAGCTCAACATTTCGTTGTAAAATGTTAACTCGTGGTTGTCAATAAAGTTCCAATAAATAAATATTTGAATAACAGTTCCTTATGCATTTGATATTACTTATTGTAATGTTACAATATTTTTGCCTTGTTAGCTAACTTTTAGTATACAGGTGATTAAATTAAATCTAGATATGTACTGTGCAATATTGTCCATAATTTTTAATATGCGTAATATTATTGTTTTCAGGTCTAGAAACATTTCTAAGAAGAGGGCAGCCGAATTACTTAGTCTCGGAAAGGTCTGTGCAATATGTTTACAAGTATTGTTGGGTGTATTAATAAGATTTAATTTAACATTAAATATAAATAAATTAAATTTATTTATTTTATTTAAATATAACACTGGTCAGATCATTTGCTTCTTGTTATGTCAGCTAAATATATAATAATATAAATGTAATAGCTAATAAGACTAAGTTAATTAATAATGACACAATTTGTAATGGAGTGATTTGGAGATATTGATAATGTGAACAAATAAATAGATATAGGGCAATTCGGGAAAATAAATTTAAGCTATTAAAACAATCCACATAATTAAGTAATGGCCACTAAATTCGTAATTGTAAATGTACTGACCTAAAAAAAAACGATAAGATCAAGCTGTGAATATAAATACAGGAACATTAATTGTAACAATTTACATGTCAGAGTATTGGATCTTTAATATGTAATATCATGGAGCCGAACATTCCTATCCCATAGTATTATTATTAAGATGTAAAATCAGCAGTCAGAAAACTGCATAAACTGAGTCTTCAAGAGAAGTTTTGGTTTGGTATGTAATTACTATTTGTTATCATTCAGTATAGCTTCATGAATAATATTTTTTATTGTATACTAAATCTTGGATAAATAAAAATTTAAATTACTGGGATAAATCATTGTAAAATCTATGTATGTTATCAAAATGTGATTTTATTTCTTTCTCTATTAAATTATCACGTACGGTACACTACTTTTGTTCAATACACAATATAGATTGCTCAAAAATTCTCACTCGAGTGGTACAATATTTCTCCATAAATTAGGCCATAGGTTGTGGTCACATTTAAATAAAAATATTTTGTATTGCAGATGGACGAAGCTCGTTCTTATATGCGCCGTAGCGTCGACATCACACACGAGATGGCGCTAGCGCTCATCAAGGAGTGCAGGAAACGCAATGTGGACTGCATAGTAGCACCCTATGAGGCAGATGCGCAACTCGCCTA
>DWQQ01000275.1:0-12533 GCA_018244775.1 Oxynetra roscius flavomaculata
TTCTTTGCCATTCTTTCATCATCCATTTTCTCTGAATGCCCGGACCATCGGAAGTAAAGGAATATTTTAAAAGTAATCCTGACTAAAAGACAAATGTAACAAAGCTCTAGGAGTCTCCCATGAATAGTTGGTGTTCCAGGAAATATACCTAGCTACACTCATTATCGTTCCATTGTTGAAGAGAAGCCTCCTTCTCTTCACTGTTATCTCTTACTTTCATTATTCAAAGGTTAAGGACCGCCGTCTACTATTCTGATCAGATGATAGACTTTACATGCTTAAGAAAAGTATATGGGAAACACTCAGACTTGCAAATTTCTTCACTATGGGTTCCCGTTTCTACCGGAACAAAAAATCTCTGCGTTTAGTAAAAACGATTCCACTGAGGTTTCCACATAAAGACTGATATAGCCCTTTTAAAAATTATAAGTCTATAGCCGAATAAATTTTCCAGTTATAAAGGTACTAATTTCACAGCGGTATAATTTCCTGGAAAATAGTCCTAAATAACAAATTATTTTACCTTTAACGTTATTGTAATGTATAAATTTACAAACTTTGTTTTTGTTTTCTCTGCCTTATTATTAAATTGTCAGTATAATTTATGGGTTGAGATAATATTTTTAAATATCAGATTTAGAAATTAAATTGCTTGTTTGCCATTTTTTAACTAAAGTATGAGCACGATAGCTCATAATATTTTCTTCTTATATAAAATAAATAAATAACCGTCACGCCAGGTACCTAGCGGGGTAGGCAGAGAGCATATCTTACATATATTATATTCTTCTTGTTATTTCTAATTTTACACACGTAATATGGTGACAAAGTCATTTAACTAATACTTTAATTTGTTATACATATATATTTGTTTCAACGATTCCTTGTTTTCGTTATGTCATGAGATCTGTGTTGATAATACTACTGCATAAGTATTATAAGCGATACATGGGCTCATAATACTATTGCATAAGTATTATAAGCGATGCATGAGCTCATAATACTACTTCACAAGTATTATAAGCTATAAGAAGTTTGTTAGTAAACATACTCATCTGAGGTAATTTTCGGGAGCATTTACTAATCCGAATTCGAAAATTGTTCCACTGCTAAAAGGTCGTATATATAATTTCCAAATTACGTAAGCTATGTAAGGTAGCTAGAATAATTATTGCTGGATCGAAAACCGTGCGCGTGGAATACGATTGTAAATAAATCTACTTAATGACTCGGAAATTGTTGTTTAGTTTTAGAAAAAATCTACACTGCTACCTATTTAATTAAGGAGACAAAGGAATAACTTACGAAGTACTTCTATTTCTTTTTTACTGTAAGGACTGTATGAGAATTAGCTTGCAACGTAAACACTGTCCCGGTTAAAAGGTAGTCTGAAATAACATAAAAACCCATCGTTAAGTCAAGTTATACTACTAAAGGGGTAAGCACTTAAGTCCTCCGATAACCTAATCCTGTTAGTATCCAGTAAGTGTATTTTCATTAGCGCAAATTAAGCATTACACATTCTAATAGATAATGACTAGCAACTTTATCCATTAAAAGTTAGCGCGTTAAATTTTCAGCGGTGAATTGAGTGTTTTTGCTTCCCCACTGCGCGATATTAATGAATATTTTATAAGCGAATACCTACATAATTTCAAGTATATCCCCTCTGAAGCAAGCCTGACAAAACAAGTCAACATTTATTGTGTGTTTAATATGATTGACACGAAAAAAATACGCCACTAAAATGAGTCATATAAAGTTGTTTGACACAGATTAAAATGGTAAATCTTAATTTTAGTTCATACATTTATTCATTGTTACACACAATATTACACACGTATTTAAAACAGGATGTTTTACACTCCATGGCTTAGTGATCTATAATTATATTATATGTTCTTATCGACTCAATTGAATATCATAATAGTTTTTCGTTAATATTTTACAACTCGAAAGAAAATATTATTCATAATTCGGAAGCGAATCGGTTAGCCATTATATTTCCCTAATCCCAAGAAAACAATTACTTAATAACTTGTTTCAAACTATAGCAATCATACTTTGCTGCACTGCTCGAATCTTTTAAAGGCGATATTAATCCCAGCAACGATTATACCAGTTATGTAACTCAATATTAATGTTAAACAATAAAATGATTTATGAGTCTTGTATCCTTTCTTAAAGATGGCAACGGGTTCATTTATTGCAAATAATGATATTATTTTCTGCTAGACCCTTTTGTGAGCCCAATGGGAATAAAGGAAATTGGATTCTTATCGTTTTTGCGATAGAATTTTCGTCACGAAATAGTATTCGTCGAGTTATGTACACATCGGTAGCTTCTTCAAACATTTATGCAATAATGCGCTCCCATCTTTATTACACTTTCAACCATATTCTGTTAAAAAGTTTGGAGTAGAGACACATTTATAGTGGGAGTATTTCAGGGTTATATCATAGGACCACAATACTTTATTCTCTCAATCTCTGACTGTTACGTAGGATGTTATTTGATTGCACGGATCCTTTGCGAATCAGGTCCACTAATATATTCATGTCAACCTCAAAGTGACTTCACAGTGTCAGCCCATCGCGATAATATTGTTAGGAAAGGTCACACATCACGGAGATTACGTTTCGGTCCCACGAGATGCGTAAGATTCTTCACATCATTGTAACATTAGTCCACTTGTAATCGAGAAGAAAGTTTGTTTTCACTTTTTCAAATTACAATGTGAGTTGTAGTTCTATTATTTAGAACTTCAAAGTCACTTTCATAAATAATGAAAACGCATATTTTATTAATTACGAAACAACAAAAACAACATTACAAATACAGTTCATGGTCTTTAGATACAATGATAGATACAGGCACATATAATTTAGTATTATGCAGTGTTAAAAATAAAATTGAAAAACTTACTAATATAGATTTAATATCCATCAATTTTCCCGGAAAATTTTCCCGTAATAAATTTTTCGATCAACTTTATGTGTATCGAGAAATATTTTTCATCTGTCGTGACGGCGTTAAATAGACGAAGACAAAAAAGCAATAAAGTTATATTTGTGTCTGTTACCGTATAATTGATTTATATTATCGCTCAATATATCCATGTCAACTTAAATTACTCTTAACGGAGGACACGGGCAGCCGCTGACGGTATAGTTCCCATGAGCCGAACAAGATCACAGTATGGGAAGAACACCCAAGAAAAATATAAGACTATAAGTTATATTTGAAGCCAATAACAAGCTAGTCCTAATGAGCAATTAAGCCGATACGTGAGTCAGTACTATACCTTTTGTCGGTAGATTCAAATGTCACTTGCTACTTGAAATAAAACAACGCTTGGAGTAATGGTGATGATGCACGAATTAAACTGAGAGATTAACTGAAAACGAAGTTTAATTTAGACCATAGAAATAATTCCATAGTTTCAGTTAAACAAATATTACCAACTATGTTTTATCATTTGGTATCCGATTAAAGTACACTTTATAATTTTTTAATCAACTTCCAATAAGATTGGAATCCAAACGGACAAATTTACGTAGCACTGTATCTATGTTGGAACGTGTATGTTGAATATAGAGAAAGAAAAATAAAACGTTAAACAAAAGACGAGATTCAGAATAAACCCTTAAGCAACGCTCTTACTTCGCATTCTCGTTAAATAATGAAGGCGATACCCGCCAGGACATTATGAAGTGATTTTAAAATATAGGGTCTTCTTAAGTAATTAAGAATATATTAAATTAGGATTTTGTACTCTTTGATATTGTGAACGAATTTCCTCAGAGCACACTGACCATTTAACGTTTGACAACAACAAATTCAGAATGTTATAAAATTTTGAAAACAGAAATAAGGACCATTTTAAAATGTATTAGAAAAACAATATATCGAAGAATACGGCTTTTATTGCATTCGTTTAGGAGTGGATCCATGATACAGCGTATGTCTCGCCAAGGTGCATACTGGGGATAAACTTAAATTTAATACATAAATACAGATGCAAACACTAATATAATAAACAGTATCAAGGATCTTAAACTTTTGAACTAAGTACACAAGCGGTTTTCGACAGGCATCTCGGCCACCTATTATTAATTAATACTTTGAAATATATTAATATATAAAAATATATTAATCTGAATATTATTTTCTTAATTACTGTGATATTTATTTTTTAAATAAAATTATCTTTTAGAACATAAGCATTGAAAGAACATTAATAGAAGTTTGTGAAACGTAGTTAATGAACATTCATATTTAGCTATAGGTACTCTACAATAGCTATACTCACAATTATTACTATAATACAAATGATTTGCAATTGAATTCCAAGGTAATTGTCAGTTAATAAAATAAATAAATGTCTTTAGACATCTCCCCATACCCAGCCATCTGACTCCAATTGTTTTGGAGATTGGTTTTTACTTTCAAGGCAGCTTTCTTGGCAATAGACTTGACATAAAAATATGTAGTGACGTGAGAAAAGTAAATATTATTATCATATCTCTTCTCTTTCGTCTGACTCGTATATGTATTAACCCTTCTTATTAGAAGCCCTCTAATGATTGCACATAGGTTACGGGTTATGACAGGAACAAAATGATAAGGTTTAAGCCCACAGTCTGCCACGCTGATCCAGCGCAGGGTGGCCGACTAGACACGCCTTAAGCAATATTACGGATAGTTGCGAAGATTTTGCCATAGTGTTTTCCTTTATTGTTATCGCAAACGATATGTTAAACTGAAACGCACCTACCTTAAACCGTGTCACGGATCTCAGAAGTGAGTTCTAGGATTCGGCCACGGTCCCTCGTAGGGGGAAGCTGAAATCAATTAATCACGTACTAATTACATAATTCATTAAATAGAAGGTTATGATTTTATTTAAATTTTTAAGAAATTCATTATTGGACATCGAAATACTTGTTTTAATTTTTACAAAATTAATTAATCCTGACTATAATTTTATTGGTAGAGAAGTTATGTATAATGTCCTCTCAAAAAATTTACATTAAGCACCACTTAACATACTAGGCAGTAAGTCACATAATGATGTGTAATATATACATATGTATATAGCAAACTAGGCAGTCAAATTACACATTCCATACGGCATTTGTTAGATTAATTCAACAGAAACGTTAAAAGGATAACAAATGCTTATAATCCGGATTATGTTTCCCCGAATTTGGCTCACGCGCCCCAAAACAGTTCGCTCTCATTGTTAATATGTCGTTGTCGTAACTCATTCCGACGTGGCGCGTCGGGTGATTATCTTATAATGATACTTATTACGTCATTTGATACAAATGTGTCAATCACAAAAGTTCTGGGAAATAATTACGGCTTTGAATATAAAAAAAAAACTAAATAACTAATACATTATTAAATGCTTCTTTTCAAACAGATACATTTTAAAAAAAATTATTTCTATGTTTTAGTAAAAAACAAATCATGTCGAATTAATTATAATTATTGGCGTTCTTTTATATTGTATTATTGCTTAATATTAATGATAATTTCTCCATCGACATACGTTATACTAATGAAGTGTATGAAAAACCCTTAAATTCGTTCATCTTCTGATAGGTTGACCTAGTGGAGATGAACATTAGAAATAACACGTTGTCCTAAACAAACCTGTGCCCTTTGTCAAACATCGCCCTATCTGATTCGAGAGTTAATATTTATTATACGATTTTTAGACATACTGATTACATATAAGTATAGTATTGTAGATACCTATTATAAACAAATATATTAACACAATTGTTAGTAGTAAAGCACAAATTTAATGAAGACAATTTCCGTAGAATATATTTTTAGATCTACTTTAAGATCTAATATTTAGCGAATGTTTTTCATTACTTAATGGTCCGTTGTAAATGTCTAGGGACAGTGATGGCCACCTGTGACTGCTCGCTTCACATAATAAACTATAAAATTTAGTTTGAAAATTTCATTTAGATGTTTGACTAAAGAGCAAAGAGAGAGTAGCAAACGGACATGTAGGAGTCACTGCCTATAGACGGTATAGATATCTAAAACGGTATTTTTGATTATTTTAAATAACCAAATTACCGTTTGGAATTCAGCTGACATCTGACAGAGGAATTCAGAAAGTGTCATGGATATATTTATCCTAGAAAAATGTATACAGTATAGAATTAATTGTTAACGGTCAAAATACATGTATACATGGGTTTTTCTAAAGACACTAGATGGCGCTATGGCCATACTGATTCGATAACAATTGTAATATTGCATTGTGTAGTTTTCCATTAGGACAATAGAGGGCGCTATAGACATTTTAAAGCTCGATACTTTAGCCAACAACTCGATACTTTAGAATCAACATCAACTTGATTGCCCTATTGTGTACATCGCAAAAGAAGTCACTTATGGAAGCTTGTAATTTATTAAGTAAATATGGACAAAATATAATATGCCATTTCTTTTTCGCCAGGCATGTTTCGATATTTCATCATTCTATCTTATTATCAACACTTTAATGATCTTACATTTAGCATCGGTCCCTTGTCGTAATGGTATTGCTTAAAGTCATAGTCTGCCACACTAGGCAAGTGTGTGTTTATAGACTTGAAACAGTTTAAAAAAAATGCGGAGTATTCTAGAATGCCTAGATGTTTCCACGATGCTCTCCTTCACCGTTGTATCACATAATATTTTAATCTAAAGACAAATATGCCGTAATATAGCCAGAGGCGAGTTCCAGAACACAGATTCCCGACTTTAGAGTTGGAGGCTGAAATCAATCAACATATACACTAACTACACACACACACACACACATATATATATATATATATATACATATATATATATATATATATATATATAAAAGATAAAAACATTTTCGATTTAATTGCCAGTTTTTATTTTATTTCTTATGTTTAAAAAAATATTTTTCATTGACCGTCCTTATAACTATGTATATCATCAGGTAAAATATAACGCTGACCCAAATATTTCCTATAAACATTACGCCATCACATATGCAATCTATAACATGTACATACGTTACATAAGCATTAAATAACATTTATTGCAAACTATACACCCCAATTAAAACATTCCATACTTCATCTGTCACCAATCAATTATCAGATTAATTCAACAAAAACGTTAAAAGGCTAACAAACCCTTATAATCCCGGATTATGTTTCCCCAAAAATGACGAATGCGCCCCAAAATCTTTCGATCTTATTGTTAGTGTCTCACTGTCCCAATTCATTGCAATGTCGCGTGTCGAGCGATTATCCCATAATGAGTCATTTATTCCGTAATTTGATGGAAATATGACAATCGCGGACATTCTACACTAGTATTACGGTTATTGAAAGCTTTACCAACACATAAAGTATATAGTTAGAAATAGTGTATACTATTGGTAAGGGCCAAATATTTTACAAAGTTAGTATACAGTACAAATATTTTGAAAATTATCTAGTATGTGATGTAATAGAAATATGTAGAAAAAGATATGAATACGACCATAATGATAACTATCACACTCATAACATTCAGCACCTTTCGTATCCTTAAGTGTATAGTATGCCTGAATTCCTAATTAAATCAAAGATTGCTTTCAATGCACCCTATAAGGTTCAAGAGTCTTTCATAATTAAGTATTTATTTTTATGAAAAACCATGTATGCAAATCGACGCGACGTTTTAATAAAAACAAATCAATTGAAGTCGATAATAAATGACGTTAATTTTTATCTTACCTTTCACATCACAATTTACTTATTTATATCTCAAATATTCAACCTTCTGTGTTACACTAATGAATATACCTTAAGTTCTTAAATTCTTCCATCTTCAGATATCTTCAGATAGAAAGAGGTGATTGAGATGAAATAAAAACGCAATACTAATCTACGCAGAGCTGTGAGCTTTTCCAAACATTGCCCTTTGTGATCCCAGATTTATATCTATTATAGGTATTAAGAAAGGAATTTTCAAGAGAACTAGACAAATCCTTTAGAACCGTCTTTAATATTATTGGCTTACTTTTCACACCTTAAATTCATCCTTTCTCGTAAACTTTTCTAAATCGGCAATTTTTCTAACATTTGTTAATTGATATTTATAATTTTCACCTTTTTCTTCTTTCTCGTTAATCGCTGGCATATAATGCTATCGACTATTATCCAGAGTGGATATCTAGCCAGTCATTACTAAACTCTACTCTTGATATGATTCTTACAGCAGATAAATATTGGAAATACTAGAATAGAGTATTTTTTTAGTTCAGGGCAATAACCCAGCAACTCTCGGGGCGGTCGTAACTAAGAATGGGTAAATAAGGATTTAATCAACCCTAAGCTAAACTTGATTTAGTTCGTGGTTATTTTGAACTGGAAGACTTTATCAAACTGGCTTTTTGGATCGTAAACTATTTTTGTTCTGTTCATTCCGAGGGCGTACATCGAACCTAATATCAAGCGATGAATGGTATATATACCAAATAAGACTAAAGTTCTAACTAAGATAAGTTTCAGCTGCATTTTGAAGGCTTATCCTATTCCTATTTCTACCCTTGAGCTAATCCTTAAAGATTGACCCGATGGTCGTTGTCGGTTTATTGGTGTACCGAGTTAGTTGCCTTGAGTGCTTAGTCAGTATTTTGAGCTGTTTTTCCGACGGAAACAAATATTTGCGTGATGAGCAAATATGTCCGTTATGTGTTTGGATGTAATTACATGCGTATGAGTACGTCTCTAAAATGTGATGTAGGTAGTTTAACAGGTATCTGATTACAATATGAGAGGCTCCACCTGCCTTGGGTTTCCCATAGCTGTATTCACCTGATAGTATATGGCCACCATCTCTGTTTATGATGTATCTTAGTATAATTGCGCACTGAGAATATCACAAAGGAACGCCGATTATAGAATATCTCGTGTTAAAGTTATTCACTTTAACATATTCAAAACTTTGAACTATGAACAGTTTGTTCGTGAACTGTACAATATCGATACACACTACCGTTTTGTTTTATTTCCCGCCAGTACCTACGTGCTTGGCTTCAGTGGAGCGTGAGCTTTGAACATTTTTAACCTTTTACAAGTCCGCCGGCGAATTTTAAGTCAAACAAACCCATTGTCGAGAGTTTCGGTTTAATTGTGAACACATAAAGCATTGTGCTTCTGTACTTTTTTGCTAACGATACGTATCTCGGGAGCCGGAGATAAATTTTTTGTTTGGTTTGAAAAGGGTTTGTTAAAAATCGCAAGCGAATCGTGCGCACACGAGCACACATCGTAGAAGTATTTGATATATACAAACTCAATGGTTCTAGAATTTATTTAGTTATAAACTATGTAAAGAAAAAAAGCGATAAACAAAACATGTACATGGTTTAATATTTGGTGGTTTAATATTTGGAGTTACTTTGGCACTAGACGAACGAACTATCGGACGGTAAGTGATCACAAGATGTTTGCAGCACTAGCAGAAAACATCCAGAAACACGCTTCCGGTTTCATTGTAAAGCAATGTTTTCATGCAGCGTCTCACTCGAGAAACTATGTGAGAATACCTTAACTTAACCTTAAACTCCGGGAATACCTTGTGAGAAGATTCATTCTTCTTATATTGTGAGTCGCGGAACCTTTGTTGCGGAACCTTGCGGAACATTCGTTGCAATGGTACTATTACAATTTGATCATTCACATTCAAATGAGCGAGAATATTTACAACTATTTCAAGTATTTTTATGATAATAATTTTTAAATATATATTCTTGAATATAATTTAACACCTCCGCTAGAATACCAAATGCGCTCGAAGACGGCTACGAAACTCCATCACTGCACGTCTGTCTGCTTTCACACAATCAATTTAATTTAATTGAAATTTGTGTACCTAACATTGAAATAATATTTTTTATTACAATTGTCTGTAGTTATATGTCGTGTTTATCTCAATAAGTAATATACTTAATTACAATTACTGAAATAAGCTATTCGAGATATTTAGTATTGTAAGCACTGGAAATCGTGATAAGTAATTAAAAATAAAATGAAATTAATAGGAATGTTTTCCAACAAAATAAAAATATTTGATAGCATGATTGTCGCCACAAAATATATAAATAGATAAAGTTACAAGTGAATTATTCTTTAAGTAAATCACAAACCGCAATTCAATTTTTGTTACGTGATGCGAGCAGCCAAGTAAGGAAGTAGTCAAAAGAACATCTGAAACCGATCTCTAATACTACCATGGAAATAAGACTGTTAATGGCAATTAGCATAACTGAATAAGACTGTTACATTACAGTTAATTGGTTATAAGATAGTATTAATTACTACCAAAGCTACAGGAATTGAAACTATTAGTAACATTATCCAATTTCGTACTATAATTAGCATGACCTCGTTTAGTATATGGTCTGTTTGAAGTTATTCCTGAGGACTGAAATGATCGCCTTTATTACACACGTCCGACCTAAATATAGTTTTAATTATTGTTAAAACTTTACGGTAGAAATAGATACAGCGATGATACTGCCATGGATATACCCGGTCAATATTGTACCACCTACTCACTTAATTATTTCGAAAATCAAAATCGTTTATATGCAGAAATATGGGTAGTAAAAGGTTTTACAAAAATTATTAGAGAGCCATATTTAACCCTTTGGAGCCATACGGATATCAAATTTATAGCAAATAAACCAGAAGTAAAATTGTCATAATTTATAAATTAAAACTATACATTAGGAATATGTACAGTTTCTTTATTAACATTGGATTATTATTTTACTACGTCATCAACTTATAACCCCGTAACAAAATTAGATATAGGTAAATTGAGAAAAAAGGCAGGCGGACGAAAACTCTCAGCACTTTTAAAATTTAGAGTTTATCATTTAAATATGTTGCGAACAAGCTTGATTCGTCTAACATTTTTATAAATGGTACAATAAATATTCCAGCGACACATACTAACCATAAAATTGCATCAAGTTTTTTATAATGGCAAAAACGATGCCAAAGGGCAAGATCCCTTATGACGCAAAAAGCTGCAACAACGCGAGTACAAACATCCGCCCATACACTGCAGTATTATCAGCTATTCAAAATTTGTTTAATTTTCTCACAGATCGGTTGGGTTTAAATTTATTAACTCGACTCTACGTGTAGTTATAAAATATACGATTAGATAAGCGGACGCGGGTATTGACTCTTTAAAAACTTATACTGTGCATGGCGCGATTTCTGTACGGTACGATCGTATCTCATATTCTCTTTGTTGTAATTCAGTAAGCAAATAATTTCCATTTGAAAGATTTGAATTAATCGTTTCAATACAAAATATTTAGCAAAATAAAAAAACGCTTAATGTTGTTGATAAATATTTTATCTTATGTAAGCATCCATATGATATTCGTACTATGTACATCCCTATTGATATGATAAGAATTTTACTCATTCATTCAATCATTTAATCATATATATCACTATTATATTTGAATTACTTCTCATTTACAAGATTGGGACTTCAAGAAAGAAATGCACATAAAAATTATGACTATCCTGGCTGTTTTCAACATGCTCAAAAGACTTTTGACAAAAATTCGTTTAAGTAACAATAATTAGAACGAACACAAAAATCCTAACGAAACGATAATATAATGTTTACAACTCAGCGATATTGAATAACGGCGATATTGAACATCGCTCGTTTCGTGGCCTCGTGCTGTATTATTATGATGTTCATATTTTAAGCTCTACATTTCAATATTGGAATCGGTTTAGGGATGTAATATCCCTTGAATTATTGCGAGGGTCTTACAAAATGGTAATACATTGAATTATTGCTGTTCAAACAGACAAACTGCGGAACATTTTAGTGACGCTCTAATAATATCCGCGCGAATTTTATTAATCCCAGATTTGAAATTTATAATAGCATTCTTTCACACGACACGCGGCTTGTTTGCTTGGACATATTAGCGAAGAACCCTATTAAAAACGAAGACCGGAAACCAATGAAAGATTGGAATAATATTTCTTTTTAATGTTAAAGAAGTGAGGACACCTGCGCACGTAAAGTTCTTCATAATGATAATGATCTGTAAGGGGTGAGAAGGCTGCCAACCAGCGGGTGGATAACATGGAAACCTTTAGCTTTTACCTCTTCTCATCCCGAGAGTAGACTCGTGTTTAACCGTAGTTTCTCCACGTGTCTGGTTACCACAGCACAAACTCTGGGTCTTCGCGGAGCGGATGACCATGTGGAAGTTTTACCAAGATATTATTATTATATAATGTTTACTTTCAAGCCGAAGAAACGACTTAAACTGTGATCCAGCAGAACTCGAAATAATTGCTAACACTCGACATCCGTAAAGGTTGAACACTTCCACTTCAGTACGCCTGGTCAACAGAGCTGTTTTATGAAATCAAATATAAATAAATTGATTGAATGAATTTGCAATAATCCGCGAACAAAATATATGATGGTATCGCAATGT
>DWQQ01000276.1:0-12523 GCA_018244775.1 Oxynetra roscius flavomaculata
TGCCATCAGCTGCTCGTTCTTGCGTTGCATATCGACGATCACAGAGTTCAAGAAGCTCACTTGTCCTTCAATTACTTCTTGTTCCTCTTGCCCCCTGGTGATAGGTAGAATTCAAATGTCTTATAAAAGTAAAACAATATTTTAAAAAAACAATTGATAATTTATATGTAATTTTATATGCACAGATTTATGAGAAATGGAACTGATTTCATTATGCAGGTGTCTCACAGGCAAACCAATCATGTTGACTGTCACTATTTTCACAACTCCATTGTGCGAAGCAGGGATAGAATATTCAAGATATGCTCTTACTTTTGCGTTGCGTCTCCTTGACCCAACACTCCCATAGCGGTGTTGTCGTTCTTGTCTCGAATGCCTTTACCATTCGATATCTGATTTTGTAGCATAGCTTTCTCTCGTTCCGCTATTTCAAATTTGGCCTGGTAATGCTGAAAGAGAAAAAATGTGACGCTTAGCTAATGTCATAAAATAAAATATCGTTTTGGGAAAAACTTAATGCAGTCAGTACCTTTAGTTCTTCTTGTAGTTTTCTTATAAAGTCGTCTTTTGTTCTCAAATCTTTCATTTTGTGTTCAACGTCTGATTTTAATTCACTTACGATCTTTTCACTGTTGGCCAACGCCCCAACGTTAGCTTGTCTCGTCGCTTGTAATTCTAGGGTTAACTTTTCTAGTTTTTCATCCTTAGTGATATTAGTCGTCTGCTGGACTGTGGCTAATTCTAATTTTTGAGAGAGATCTAATATATTTTTTTCTGCCGCCATAAGCTTCTCCTGTAGTTGAGCTTGTTTTTCAATTTCAGTCCTTACGTTTTCTCTTAATTCATGCAATTCCTTTTCAGAATCTCGTAACTTATTCTTAAGTTCGTGACGTATACTCTTGCTTTCTTTTTTATAGTCATCAAACTGCATCTGGAGCTGCTTATTGAGATCTTCATAGTTCAATTTTTGCCCATCATTGATATTCGTTAGCTGTTTAATATCATTTTCCGACTTGGCTAGCAATTGTTGTAATTCGCTGACCTTCTCTTCTGCATTTTTAAGTTCCATTATTTGTTTTTCTTGTTCTGATATACGACTTTGTAAGGATTTCATTTCCTTTGTAAGAGATTCCACTTCTTTATTATATTTATCTTTAATTTCGGTGTTTTCACTTTCAAGTGACTTAACCTGTTGTTGGACTTGGGTAAATTCTAGGCTTAGAGCATCATTTGTAATATTTATTGTACGTTCTTTTTCAGACATTTCTTTATCTTTATTTTCCATAAATAGTTTCAATTGATTCAATTCGTTTTCTAAATGCTTTGATTTGGCAACATGAGCTTCATTTTTATCATTTTGTATTTTAATTTGGTTTTCCTTTTCTTCCAAAAGTATCTTAAAATTATTTATATCAGTAACATTAGTATTTAAATTTTTCACAGCATCTTCATAGTCATTTTTTAATTTACTCAATTCATTTGCTGTTTCATTAAATTTAGTTTCTAATAAAGATTTTTCATTTACTAAAGCAGCCATTTCTATTCTCAGTATTTCCAAATGACTAAGATGTTCATTTAGTAGAGATTCTTCATTAGACGAGTTACTTAAAAGAGTTTCGTATTTTTGTTTAAGTGTCGATGTTTCCAAGTGTATGTTATTTAATTGTTCTTCAAATTTATTTTTACTTTCAATTGCTTTATTTAACTCTTCGCCGGTTTGCAGTAGTTGTCGGTCTTTTTCTGTAACCATCTCTTCATTTGATTTTACATCAATTTCTAACATTTCTAATTTTAATGATAGGTCTTTAATAATGTTTTGTTTTTCTTCTAATAATGCCTTCAGTCGACTTTCTTCTGTTTTCTTATTACTTGCATCATTACTTAAAGTTGACAATTGAGTTTGATATTGCATGATTTCCTTTTCATGCTGAATCTTCTGGTTATTTAACTGACTATTCATATCATCTAATATTTTTTGTAATGAGTCTTCATGTTTTCTGGCTTCTTCTAATTTATTATTCAAATCATTTTGTGCTTCAGTCAATTGATCTACTTTTTCCATTAGTTTAACTTCTGATGTCGCGCCTTCAGCTTTCAATAATGATATTTCTTCCTTATATTTGTCAATATCAACTTCGAGTTTCTTACGTATAGATTCATATTCGCTATTTAATTCCTGCTCTTTCACTTTAAGAGTTTCAATTTCTTTTTTCAATATAGCATTTTCATCCAATAATTTATCATTTTGTGATTCAATTTCCTTGAAACGGTTTACGCACTCCACACATCGAACTTCCAGATCTTTGATTTTATTTTCAGCATCTTGTTGTTTTTCTACATTTTCATTTATTGTTTTCAATAATTGCCCACGTTCGGACGAAAATTCCTCTTCCAGCTTAAATAACTTTTGTTTCAATTCTTGCTCAATTCTACCATGGTTATTAGAAGATTCTCTGTGTTTATCTCGCAGATCCTGAAGTTCTTTTTCAGTTTCTTTCAAATGCTGAGATAGTTTGTTAAATTGTTCATTAGAATCCGTTGCTTCCCCAGTGAGATTCATGTACTCGAATTCTATTTTTTCTTTGGACTTTTGTAATTCATTACATTTTTCAATAGTGCTCTCAAGTTGGCGTTTGTATTCACCGACGCTTAATTCCATTGCAGAAACTTTTTCTTTGAGTTCATTATTAATTTGGGTAAGTTCTTCAACAGTTACTTTAAGTTTTAAGTTTTCTTGTTTCAAGGAATTTAATTCATCAACATTGATTGTAAATTGAGTGTTAAGAGAGTCAAGTTCAAATTTACTCTGATCTAAGGCTTGCTTATGGGTCTCGATTTCTTTTAATAATTGTTCTATTTTTGTGTTACGATCTTCTATTTCTTTCTTGTGTTCTTCTGCAATTTTACTATGTTTGATGTTAAAGTTAGCCGTTGCTTGTTCAAAGTCATCTTTTAACTTAATAATCTCCTTGTCTCTTTCATGTATTGTTTGCTTGTACTCATTAACCAATTTCTCATTGGAGTCTGTTGAAGAGCTAGATTCGTTGAGGAGTCGCTCATAATCCTTAGTCTTTGCATTGAGAGCCTGCTCCAGCTTTAATATTTCAGATTTATTTTTCTCATCCTGCTGCGAGGCGTCATTTAAGAAGCTTTCATATTCGTTAATTT
Source organism: Oxynetra roscius flavomaculata (assembly GCA_018244775.1). Classification (NCBI taxonomy): domain Eukaryota; kingdom Metazoa; phylum Arthropoda; class Insecta; order Lepidoptera; family Hesperiidae; genus Oxynetra; species Oxynetra roscius. The sequence continues at coordinate 3,169 of DWQQ01000276.1, forward strand.
TATTCGTTAGTTCTTCTTTGACGCGATTGACTTCCTCCTGTAAAAGCTTGCAGGCCATTTCATTTTTCTTTTTACAGTCTTCTAATTGTTCAATATCTAATACTTTAGCACTGAGCTCCATTTTCAGTTTTGTTATTTCTTTATTTAAATTTACTTCATGTTCTTTACTTGCGCCTAAAACTGGAAAATAAATAATTTTAGTGGCCCAAATCAAATGTAAAATATACATTTTATTACATATAATAAAATATATAACTTACCTTTGTTCAATTCAAGCGATTTATCATCAAGAGTTGCTTGTAGCTGTGTAACTTTGGTATTAAGATCGATTATTATCTGACTATTTTCTTTGTTAAGCTTCTCCACACTTTGCTTTTCAGTATCGAGTTTCGATTCGGCCAATTGTAATTTGGCTGTCAAAACAGACATTTGAGTGTCAAATTCGGTTTGCGCTATTGCTAATTTGGTTTTTGCTTCAGTTAGCGCTTTCTCGGATTCCATTTTTAGCCGTGACAATTCGTCTGACATGCTTTTTCCTAGTGAATCTTTTTCAGATTCCTTTTCTTTAAGCAGAGCGTACGCTTCGTCCAACAACTTCTGAAGTTCTGACGACAGAGCTGCAACCAGAGTTATTAATTCATATCTTGCTTAATTTATTTTAAATAGTAATGTTGCGTGTGTGATTCATCAATTTACTTCGTTGTTTTTACTAAAATGTTCCTGTCCATAAACCAAAAGTTGCAATGTCATAGCGATACTCACTTTGAGCTGCTGCCAATTCTTCTCTATGCTGCTCTGTCACTGCGGCCATATCCGCGTCGCGTTGGTCTTCCAGCGCCCGCAGCGCTGCAGCGGTCGTGTCCGCGCGAGCTGCCTGCAGTGCTGCTTCCGCATCCACCTCACGGATTTGCTGTTCGCGAGCTGCCAGTTCTTTCTACGAATTTAATAGTATGTTATTATCGATTCAAATGCGCTCTGTTTATATTTGTAACAGTCTATCCGTACAAAATTTTCTAAACGTAGCTCTTGATAAACGTTAGTATACAAAATCAGTTATTAAATATATAGTCATTTCATTTTATACAACAACTTTATTGCAAATTTATTAAAATTTCAGTTTAATACAATTCAAACTAGAACCACAAACAAGGATCTTACCTCCATAGCTTCTTTGTATTTCTGAAATGAAAAAATGAAATCATATTTTAATAAAACAAAATTTTCACTCATGTTAAATCAGCTCAAATAACTATAAAATACATGGTTAGAAAATGCTTTTTTACAGAATACCTATATTAAAAATAAAAACTATAAATGAAAACAACATACATACGAGTATATTACCTAAATCGCTTTAGTCGTATAACATAGAAATCGAACAAAAATTACAAGACTTTATAAGAAAAAAATAGAATAAGACGAAAATGGAAAAAAAAACCCAACAATTCCTTGTATAAAAGGATACATTTCATTTAAATGTTTTAAATATATGTATAATATTAGGTTATATTACGTTGTAGTCCTCCTTGTTGATATTTTCCTCCTCATTCCGGAACATGAGATCTTCCACCTTTTGCCGTTCGTCTTCCAACATCTTGTTGAGCTTGTCCAGTTCGGCTTTAAGTTTAGCATTTTCGGTGCTTGCCTGAAATGTATATATTCGATCAATATAATCAATAATACTTTATATAACATATCTAGCATTATAGAAGCAGCGCAGACGATACAAGATAATAGACTCTACATTCGGAGAGGATTCATTGATATATTTAGCTTTTCTGTTGCAAGATGTAGGAAATTACTTTACAAATAGCTTAAATTTGTTGCTAAGATAAAAAATATACCTATAAATATCATATACATTTTTAATAAATTTGTAAAAATTAACCCGTAAAAAGCCCCAAATAAACACAGAAAATAACAAAATGAATTATGGTTTGTAAAAAAAATATTATATAGTGAAATGGATACTACAATAAGACTACAAAGGGTGTACAGTTTTTTGATATTTTACGCAATGCAATTGCTTGTTTATTTTTAAATTGAATAGCAACCTGGTTTGCTTCTTTTTTAATCTGCGAGAGGGCGCTCTCGGCACGTTCCGCTTGCAGGGAAACTTTGGCCACTTCAGCCCGCTCCAACTCTCGCTCCCTCATAAGCCGCTCGAGGTGAAGTTGCTTTTCGCGCAACAATTCCTATACAGTAACAGAGCATATTATTAACCATTCCGTATTGATGACTTGTGGTCCAAATAGATTCTAAGGATACCCAGCTAACATTGGATCAAAATCAGGTCAAAGTAATAAATTTAAAATGTTGTTTTGTGCTGTGACAGATTTTATGACTCGACAATTGCTACAAGTGAACATGTCAACATGGGACTTTGTAATGATCGGACTTGGCAGTGTGATTTTGTCGTATTACATATTTTTTCTTAAAAATAAGTTATACGCCATACATAATACGGATTATACGCTCATCAATCATGTTCCACAATACACCTTTATTACAGAGTAGAGCTAAGCGATGATTATCTTAGATGTTACGACGCAAAGCATATATTATGTGTATGCCTCTAAAGTAATACACAATACATTCAAAGAGTAATATATTTCAATAACAGCATACATAAGTATATAAATAAAATGTAATATAATAAATTTTAGTGCTTATTGAATAAATTTAAACTATATCGATGGAAAAAAATTATAATAGTTTCACATTCATATTGCAATTTACAGTTATTTATGACTTTGTGCGAACAACGGACTTTCGACTTTCGAACGAAACGCCAAAAGTATTATTGTTACATAAAATTATGATTATGATTGCTTTCGACATTTAACAAAAAGAACTTTCTTAATTTCAAAATAAAATTCTTCAATTTATTCCTTAAAGAAAACTTTATCTTATACTAGCATTTATTATTAATCTTCTCTCTTCTCTTCTTTATCCATTATTCTTCATCTCTTTTGTTACATGTCGTACCAAGTACTACTTCATAATATGTTTAGATGATTTTGTTAGCTGTGTACACACCCATCTTTTCTTTTTTCTTTCTTCGTTTTCTGTTGATTCCTAGTGTCTATAGTTCTTCCTATTTTCTTTAATTGCCTGTAAGAGATTGCTCCTAAGTGATAAGGTCGCCCAATTGTTCAAATGTCTTCTGTCTGACGACTTTTTTATACAATTTATAATTCAGTGCAAGTAAAATATAGAGTATTGTATCTATAAAATGGTTCAATTTAGTTTTAAAACGCAAAATTGTTTCCGCATTTTCCAGTATGTATATATAAATATATTCAATACATTATCTTTGCTTAGCAGCAGCGTTTTAGTGTCCGGCTTTGTTATTTACATAATCTAAGCCGTGACAGTGTTATAACAGACTAAAAATAATAATAAACAGAGAATGAACAGTACAAAGCGGTCAATATGGAGCGGTAATATTCCCCGAAGCAGCGGTATGTCAATCGGCACATGACAAATCACTTTCAATGATTGCATACTTGGCCGTCGCCACCCACGCAGCACTGCTTAGTTGAATTAAAATATTACTCACAACTTATTTTTACTACCGTCTACGTACACCTTATACAACGCTAAGGTGTATCTGACGTAACATTGCATGTAGTCTTGGATTTATAAGACTTAAAAATAGACATTCAGATTGAACCCGATTGAAATAAATTGTACATCTGTCAATTTGCAATAAACGCATCTAAATAATTAAAGCCTTTGTTCTCGTTTTGATTTTTGTGGCAGATGTAGACTTTAGAACTAATTTTATATTCCTGTCAAAAGACAGTTATTATATATTGAAAGAAAAACTTTGTAGAAATAAGTGTTTTGCCCCTATTTCATTTTGTGTAAATGTCAATAAGTTCCTAATTTATATAAGTCAATAAGTTACTAAGTTATAATAATACTTTGTCGTTAAAACATTTTTCAAGGCGACTATAAAATTTTGATTAAAGGCATTGAAATGAAGCAACACCTCTTAAAAAATATCTATGCTTTTGAAAGTTCAAGGGCAAAAGTCTGATATTGAATTTCAGGATACAACAGAATACTCTTAGCAGTATGCTACTGCTGCTAATACTGGTTTTAACTGTGTCCCATTTAATTTCGAAAATATACCCGTGGCGATTCGTCCAAAGGTTAAAAAAACCATTGCGGGCAAAAAATAAATATAATTAGTATTTTTTTTTTGGCTAAACATACGTATTTTGGTGACAATATCAATTGTGTGCGGGATAATTGTTGACATTGTATTTAATGGTTTATTTTGGTCTGCTCGGATCCGATTTCATTGAGCACTTTAACTTGGAAATACAAAGAAATAAAATAGCAGCCCGGCAAGTTTACATGTGTGCACAAACACATACATTCTAAGTTCAATTCAATTTGTATGGATACATTTTAGCCGACTATACGATGCACATAGATTTAGTGGCGCAGGGGAAAGAAAGGAAAATTCAGTATAGTTTTATCTCTTTTACCGTATTAATAATACACGAGGCTCGTAAAAAACAATGGATCCGACGGCGGTCAATGATACATTTTATATTCAATATAATATCTTTATTAATTGCGGTGCGTCCTATGTAGTGCTTATATTGAAATCGGCATAATATATTGTTATACAGACATTACAATTGTATTTATTAAATAAATTGACTAAAGTCTGCATTAGCATAATTTCTGTAGTGTTGATACGATTACGTAGCTGTGTGCAACCTTGAAACTCTACAGAGACAGTCGTGCCGGAATATTGCAGCTGTGCGTCACACGGGCATTATTTCATTTTCTTTCATAAATTCAAGAGCGACTAATATTCATCTGTCCCCGAGTACTGCATAATATTTTAGAATACCTACTTATTAATATTTACTTTACACAAAACGTATATAGTGGGCACAAGTAACCGACTTAGGTTTATGTGACCTGAATTGCGGGACGTGAACCTATCTATCTAAATAAAAAACCCCGTATACTTTATATTCGCTTTGTCATACATATAATCTAATTGATTCGCTTTAAGGCGTCCGACGTCATAGAAGTATAGTTTACTACATCGAAAGTACGAAAAATCTTGAAAATCTGCTACGGCCATACATTGATAAAATGTTGTTCACACACCGACTCCGGAAATAAAACAAGCTGGTATTGTCAATGTGTATATATGTAGGTAGTAATTATAAAAATCGTCACATTATCAATACTAAATCGCATGTAATAAGTACTTATGTATGACCAACCACGAAGTGTTTACATGCGAATACATGAAAAACGAATTGGCGATAATATATTATATTATATCTCACTAGGATGCTACCACGATCTCGCGATCGGTGTCACTGAACTTTGCATATTTAAATATTAAGTTGGCTTCATCGCCAAAATCAAATTTTGGCCATTCAATTGTCTACCATTATGTCAGGAGGAAATATGGTTCTTACTTCATTAACCAATATGTACCTATGTTATATTATCAATTTATACTTCTAAATATAATCAATTAAATGATTCTATTTAGATTGCTAATTGATTTCTCTTATCAATAGGCATATGACGTAAAATACGCGGAAATGATTTTAATTCAAATATACCATTTTGTTTTTGGTTCTTTACACTTATCTATGTATTTCTTAGAAAAATGTATAGATGACGACAATTATCGTTCCGAGTATCCGATCACAAGGCGAACCAATATCATAGATAAAGTCACTTTATTTCTCAACATTGATCGAGTATCGATAAACAAGTATATTATAACGTCATTATATATTTAAGTCGAACAAGGTGCAGAGGAAAGTAGTATGAAAATTTGGCGCATTGACGCAATTTCTCTTTACAACCGCATCGTACAACCACCACAATGATACTATACATGTACAGTACAAGATGCAAAAAAAACCTCCCCTAAAGTATTGTAGAAAAGGTACGAGCATTAAATATAACTTGGACGCGCAAATATCCCTCAGCAGTCGGTACATTTGCTAGTGATTTTGCGAAGCGTCCTGTTGGGCGTATCGATTTTCTTAATGCCCGGGGGTGCGAGGAACTCCTCTTTGGTCTTACGCAATCTCCTCGGCGGCGGAAGGAAAATAGACACCAAGCGCTTTGAGATTTCCAGGCTACTGTTATCTTTTATAACATTGTTCTTTTGTCATTTACGTCGGTCCATTAAATGTTTTCGTTCGAAAGGCGACGTTGACAAATGTTCGTATAAATGTAAAATTGCTTTAGTTATTTAATAATAAATATTACGGTTTATTGCATAACAAAAATAATTATGTTAAAATGTTAAAAGAAAATATTTTTTTTTTAAGAGAACCACGATCATAGTTTACCTGTATAAGAATAGAATATCTGGACGATATCATGCGTAACTGTGACATTTTAATTGGATTTACAATAAAAAAAAGCCCGAAATAGCGGCCACCTACCGGATCCAGTTGTGAATCTAAACCGTTTAGGGACTACCTCGAATACACACAATAATCAAAATAGGTCCAGCCGTTTACGAGGACTTATCTAAGTGGATAGAGTCGAAAATGACACATTAACAGAAAACATTTAACACAAAGCTACGAACAAAAGTAAGCCAACATCGCAATGAAATATTATTTAAATGACGCAAAGGCCTGGGAATTGTTGACTTCTGCGAAAGTTTTCTGCCTTCTTTGTTTTATTATTTAAAATCCACAAAAATAGAACGTTGAGCATTTGAGAACGGCATGATATTGACACACGAGCAGCTGTTTTGTGTTGGCTCATTCGTGTGTCAAAGTTAATGTTAATGACTTTAGCGAGTGTGATTATTATCACTTTGTTAGACAGAGAGCCGAGAATTATTCCCCCGTGTTTTATCTGCCGTCTACCGCAGTGGTGGGGCGTATTAATAGAGCTGATGTTAGAATAACTAGTATTAATACAATTTTGACACTAAATTCTGTATTTTTACGGAACTTAGTGTCAAACAAAAAGTATAATATTAAGTTTGTAAAATCCGAATCAATCGAATAACCAACTGTTTTAATAATAACATTACCAAAAAGTGACTATGGCAAGACATTTATTTATTTTTACACATGTATTTAAAACTAGTATTAGAAACCCTTATAACTAGAAACTAGTATTGCGTTTAAATAATACTCGAAACATTTCGATTTCAATAACATGACGTCACTTAGTAGTCTTTCAAATATGTAAAGGTAATTTATTTATTACTGTATGTTTATGGAAGTTAATAGCAACAGTCGGCTATATTTTAAAAGCTTTAGGACACGCGCGGGCCCCGTATATGGTGATTAAATAGTAGGTGTAAAACATGTTGATATTTAACACACCTTTATTTCATCAGAAGTTATTTTGCTATAAGGAATAACGGATTCCTTAGTTTTTTGTCTAATAAATGTGGTCGAGTATACCGTTACATTTTTAAAAATTATGATTTTGAGTGAGTGAAAATAAATGTATTGATATAATAATTTAAGTGAAAATAAATGTAAGAACGCGGTGCGGGGTCCCTAAATTAGTTAGTTGCCTGGCACGCAGGTTCATTATTATACTTTGTAATTTTTATATCATTCGACAACCCTATTTCGACATTTGACAACAAAAGTTGACGTTCTACGACCAGAATGAAAGTTTGACAACCCTAATTTCATAGAGTTCATTATTATAATAAAATTTAAAGTATAAACACATTTCAATTTGGACCTAGTTCTTAAATGTTTGTGAACATGTTAACAATCGTACCTCGCGCTTTGCGAGTCTCACATGAAAACTACAAACATTTATATTTCAAAACCTCTCGGTCGAGTAGTAAGTTTTGTGTAAAATTTACATACAAAAATTCTCAATCGGCTACGCTAGCTAGATATTAAAGTATAGATAACACGTTATTATCAATTCTCAAATCTTGGTAATGTGATGTTTGAGCCGATTTTATAATACCTATAACATTATATTATAGTATATAACTGTATAGTGTTTCCGGACGTCCCCCAGTCGCTATGCATACGTATGTATAGCTGCATACGTGATTTTGAACATCTACGTTGATAAACGATGCTAATATGATAATACGCTAATATAATAAAACGGTATAAGAAGAATTTAGGAAAGTTTTGATATTTTGATTGAATGGTTGATAAACATTGAATTTTTCAAACAATTGAGATTGACATAATTTAGTAGACTCGTCAATTTGCAAACGACGCGATTTGCATATTGCAAAATATTATTATTCCTAAATATTTTGATTCGTATCTTGAAAATAATAGTTAATTGTATTTATTTAAGACAGATAAAATAATCAAAGCAATCTTTAGTGCGCTCGTTGATAAAGCGTTTGGGAATTCCATTATATTCCATTATAGCCTCTTTAAGACTACGATTTTGGAATTTATAAGTTTACAACATTTTAATTATATTGTTGTCTCCTTCTCTATCATCAATTTCAAAATATGATAGAAAGGAACAGAAACATTCAATAGGTAAACTGCTGTATTTATGCAACTGCCTCACCTCCGTGATTTATATGAGAAAAATTAATATCGCTTAAAATTGTTAATTAATTTTATATATACATTTATATCATCGTTAGATCAAGTGAAACGGCACGTAGGAATGTTGGCTCTATACCGGCGTCTCCTTCGTGCGCTTTTAGGCGTGTTATTAATAACAATGATAACATAATATAATTGATATAGATATTTATGATATCCGTATCTGTAGAAAAACATGCATTACACCAGCCCTCGGGGATAGTAATGGATAGCGAGAAATCATTCGTTTTGTGATTTTTGGTTTGAATGTTTCGAAATGTAACTTTTCTTAACGGAAAGGGTTCTTAATACTGTTCGTAGTTATCTCAAGCAGTTAAGCAAAGTAAGAACGCTGTCGGTTAATTTTTAAATATACTGTCTGTCAACTACTGTATTATTAATTATACGTCATATAAGTTTTCATGAGAAATGTAGAATGGGCGATTTGTTGGGGCCTCATTAATATAGTAGTTTTGGGGATAGGTCATTGCTTGTATCTGTAGAGGGTCGCGGTTGGGGGTTGCTGCGGGTTTGGAGTTAGTGGTCATCTCCTCAATAGTTTTTAAACCTTCATGGAGATGTTTAACAATATTTTTATTAAATGTAAACAGACTACTTAAAACACCTTTAAACACGGAAGAAATCTACGAATTTATTGCTTAATTTTACATTTTTTTTAACTTGGCTAGTTTGTTGCCATCAAAACACGGTTTCCCAAGATTGCGATATACAGCATTTGGCGTCAGACAGGGATGCGTATTGTCGGCCAGACTGTTTATCATATATCTGGATAAGTG
>DWQQ01000277.1:0-12517 GCA_018244775.1 Oxynetra roscius flavomaculata
TTGTTATTGCAGTTGGTTTTTAATTGTCGGCGTGGTGGTCTCACGTGCGGAACATGTCATGGCCGTGTTAGCCAGCTGTCTAAATTCGTGGAGAGTTGAAGCACTATGTCTTCAGTCCAACGCCGGAAATCGGTCTTCCCTAAAGCGCTGTTGGTGTTGTCTCACATGAATATGGTTATTGAGAATATTGACTTAATTAGTTTATAGACCATCACGTGTCTAGGTCAATACGCGGCCGATAGCTATAAAAGTTTTTACCTAAATGTAAGTTTTGAAAACACTTTTATGCAATAATAGTTTTTTTTTAAACACAGTTATAAGTATTAGTAATTTCAAAATAATCTACACGCCATTTATTTGCTCTCAAATATGCATACGACTGACCAGCTCACTCGTAAACGGGGAAAGTATTAGGTAAAAGTAGAAATCGTAATGTAACAAAACGAAGGAAATGTTAACACTGTGTCAATTAAGTTCCTGTTAACGATTAAAGTTATCTAATAATATATTTTATTTATTCCAATCGTAAGTAACTCGGACCAGTCCATAACAAGGTACGGAAAATAAAAACAAAAGTAATAAGCGATTTAATTGACTTGTTTGACAGTTGGCGATCAGATATTTTTGGGAAAATTAAACTTCCATCCATATAAGTCAATATTCAGTTCGATAAAACTGATCTCGATTGTCACGTGTACATTAGATCGGTGCTTAGAATTATACCTATAGTTAATTAACAGGTAAATTTAATTAAACGCAGAGCAATTGCTCTGCGTTTAAATAAATTTGTTACCTTCGTAAATTATGGAATAAGGGTAACAAACACCGCATTAAATTGTATGGGCCATTTTGTTTATAGTATTGTATGAATTATTTTGACTGCACTCAATGTTTGCAGGATGCACGTCGCGAGCGATGAATGTGAACCAGATTGTCTGTTTAATAATGTACTGGCAGTTTTTACTTATTTTGGATGATGGCTGACTTCTATAAATCTTCAATAAGAAAACATTATTAAATATGCAAGCAGCAAAATCTTGTGAAATCTGACAAGAAAATTTAAATTATTTAAAATTTATAGCATTCAATATTTTAATCATTAATAGGATAAAATAATCATCTCATTTTATGTCACTTGAAACAACACTTTAACACACTGAAGAGAAAAGATATAAAATGGAGCGAATATTTGACAGAATTTATTGACGTTTCTCTGTTTCCACCCACAATAAAAACTCACCCTATGTCACTGACATTCGTATACTTGTCATTTTTGACATCAGTTTTGACAGGTCCTTCTCGCTTAACTTTTTACGCTAGTGCTCGTGTCTCTCCAGCGGTAAGACAACACCTTAGCGATATTTTTTCTGATTGAATACAACGTTTGAGGCCGACGATAATGGTTTTTGGTTCGTCACAGATCGGTTCAGTAAAATCGCGACAGTGTCTCTGATAGAAAGTGGTGCTTGTACTAATATTTAACACCCGCAAACAATATTACCGATATCCGTTTACTCGCTGCTTTGCGCTGTCTTTTTTTTTCATTTAACTCATGGCAGTCGTGATTCAGCGCCCGTCTAGTATTCAAAGCTGTATTTTTATTGTTTATCACTGACAAAGATTAAAATTTAATAGAACAATTTACAACAAAAACAGAGTTAACATTATGCAATTTACAATATGCAAACGGAGAGTTAACAATATGCAATAATTACTGCAATATAACTAGCAAATATGCTAGTTATGGAATTCAACGTTTTGGTAAGTTGTTCAGATTCTTAAAGTAAACTACTGTGTTATAGTAGTATACTTTCTTAACGCACATACTGTTTTATTAACCCCAGAATTCTTGTTTTGTATAAAAATTGGTGAGTTTTTTGAAAGCAGAAGGGATTGACGGAATGCGAGTCATTTGAATAATAATTATAGAGTCCATAAGAAAAATCTTTGCTCGTGATTTATTTTTACTAGTCTTTCTTACACATAGCAAATCTTTCCGAAATCGATTTTCACAGAATAGCACAATCACTTAATTGAATTAACACCATCACTGCGCAGTCTTGCAACCCGCTCCACACAACTTGCTCCATACAACACTCCAATTATCGACATCGGGCAACAAAGAAACCAGTCGGGGAGCACTTATCAGCTTATCACACGCAACGTTCCAATATTATAGAAAGTTTACGATCTGCGTAATACACTTCGCCATCAACAATGTAGACACGCATCTCCATGTATTTTTATATTAAGTATATAATATTAATAATCTAAATAAACAGTTAAAAAACATTTGTTCGACAATAAAATCATAAATGTGGAAAATATTAGAAAACCATCTGTTTGTTGTTACAACGGTATAAAATATTCCATTAAAAATATGATTAGCCAAACAACACAATTCAAATTTGACAAATTATTCCCTTAGTTCAAATACGAAATGATTTCCTTAAAACAATGATAGTTTTGAATATTGAATTGTTATGATTTTATTTTCATAAATGGTATTTATTAAAATGAATTAAATAACTTCCAATTGTAACATACCAATAGTGCGTACGCCGCCATGTCGCCAAGTCGGAGGCGCGCCGCGGACGCTTACTGCTTTTATAGGCTGTTGTGCCTTTCACTGTATCAGTTCGGTTTTTATCAACTAGGGGATGCTTCGGTGATATACTTTACTTTTGACATTAGTAAGCAATGACCTCTTCGGGGGGTAACTTGAGAATATGATCATTTTTAAGCCGGCGTTGAATGGAAAAGAGTACGGTTAATTAAAAAAACCTTTAACACAATTGACTACTACTGGAATAAAATTAATGGCTACATTGACATCAGTATTATCGACTATTTTTTGTAAATTTTGATAATTTAATACATTAAAAAAAAATCTTGAGATATCAGATGATTTAGGTGCACTGCGCCGTAATGACAACAGGAGAGCATGTATGCATGTTGTAATAGTACTGAGATAGCTAAGCTATTCTTGTGTGGATAGTTGACAGCTTTTCTCCGTCGCCTTTGTTCTCTCAGTTTAAATAGGACGCACTAAGCCGATGTCCTATTTGAATAATGCCGCAGTGTTAATAAGGTAACTGTAAAATATTAGTTTTTTTTTTATTTTGTTTAAATAAAATATAATTTTTAAATTTTAAGTTTAATATTTTCATGTCCAAAATGCATTACATATAGCTAGCAATTTATTATATTTACATATTTGTGCAAATAAATGATCGTGGTATTATTTCCCTTTACTAATTTCAATATCATAATATTACTTTCTAAGGTGAATAGCGATGTAAAACACATAAGTGTCATTGTTTCATGCCAGAATCTGTTCACGTACTGTGACATATAGCATGTGGCGTGTGCCCCAATGCTGGCGCGGTGCTTCCTCTTCCTACAACGTGTGGATCATTGTTATGTGTATCAAATGCTTGTTTAACTTATATACACTTAAGAGGATCAATAGGAATCAAAAATCGCCACAATCTAGGCTGAAAATCCTTTTACGTGCTATCTTAAGAGTAAACCGTCCCGACCTGGTTGCGATCGGCGAGAGTTCTTCAAGAACCTCGGATAGATCCACAAACCAGTCGGGCTATCCCGAAAAAACCACACGTGGCCTATGTATCGCTTAATCATATGAAAATAATTGCACTAAATCATCTAAGTTTTATTTTTCTCTCTTTACTGTTTTGATGCTACTCTTATGTAAGTATAATGTATTTCGCACAGTCCAATAGTTGAGTTGCAGATAACGCTTTTAGGAGTAGCTTTAAGCCTGGTGTAATTTATGTTTTGGTGTGATTTAAAGAATAAACTAAGTGATAAAATAAAAAAATACTGTGATTTTTTTATTTTGCGTGCTATAAAAACACCAAACTGAAATCAATATTAGGTATTAATGGAGCATCATAAGAATAACATCAGTATAATTATTGTGTTGATTGATTTATTACAAATCGATTAATTTGAACCCCAAAATACAATTGAAAATATAAAGAATTGTAAATAAAATTAAATAAATGTGACTAATTTTATAATTTAGTTGCTTAATTACTGTAATGTTAACGTTGTTCGAACAGATTACGCTCTGTTTGTCAGTCACGCCACGATTCGCTCGTGTCGGTGGCTCGGCTCGGCGCGCAGCCCACGTGCGACCCGCACCACAGCCTCATTGGCCCGTGCTCAGGCTACGTTGACTTACGGCTCTGGTCATTTTCAAATAATTTAAGATCTCGATTCCCAAACATTTGTGTGAGCGCGAGTATTTGTTGTCAGAATAATTCACGTTTAATAATAGCTTATAATGACTGGGTATGATATGTAAGGACGCTAAAGGTCGTGTACAACCAACCTTGGCGGTCCCGCCGTGGGAATAGGATTATTAGCGTCCGATACGTAAGTAAACATTATTAGTAAGACTATCAGATTTTTTTTATTAATTTGTATCAATAGGAGCATGGCGCTAAAGTGTTGTCAGGACTCGAACTGGGTTTGATATTCGGTGAGTAAGCACTGGATATTTGTGGTCTTGAATCTCGATGATATTCTTACCATAAAAGGCGGAAAGTCCTTTTACGATAGCCATAAGCTTCCTTGACAGACATTTCTCTGAGATCTAGATTCCGTCGGTGTTCACAGTAGTACTGGACGACCTCGCAGGGCTGCCACACACTGAATACTAACAAAAGTATTACGTCACCCAACCAACTTCATCAGTCCATGTAGAAAATGGTGTTGAAACATTTTTTTGTATGGTTATAGAATTTATGTAGCAATGTATAACTTTAGTGAATTTTTTATTTATTTATAATTGACATTATGTAAACATAAGTAAATTTATGGAATATAATGAATAGTACTTCTATATTATCTATCTATGTAATTCGCACTTCACAATTTGCAAGTCAAAACAAGACCAATGATAAAAACGTTGTTGTTTTAAACTATGATTTAATAATAACTAATTATAATAAATCTAACAAACAACTACCGAGGCGTTATTTGTAACGTTTGATGATAAGCACCTTACACTTTTATACAAACAAGTAAATTATTATGTTGATTACTTAATTTTCATTTTAAAATAATTACAATTTTTAAAATTATAATAAACTAGGAGACCTTACATCCCTATAGACCGAACCCTTCATATTTGAATATTATTGTCTACTTTTTAGTTTAGCTCGCTATAAAAGCGTTTCTTAATATTTTTTATGTCCTACTTCTTATACATTGGTCTCGTCCGTCATTTAGGAAGACCTGGAGCATACTCTACCACGCTTCTATAGCTTGAATTGGAATTAAATTGCAATATTATGAATTATCGCAAAGTTTAATTTCGAAAATCTATATTATTATGATAATCATGTGATGTATGGCACAAAATACAGTAACATAATGTTGTCATCATAGAGATTGTAACGCCGGCGCAAGGCTGCGACGAGCGTGGAGCGAATGATCGATGACATCGGAATGGACAAAGCTCTAAGGCAAAACCACACCACACGGCAATATATTATCATCGATTACTGATTGTTCGTAAATACCAGACACTTTTATAGCAATTTAGCGTTTTGAGTCAGTTCGTTGCAGTTTATATTAAATCATTTGCGAAGTTGGTTACAGTTAAATTACTACTTCTACGACTATGATGGTCGTGTTTAGTATAAACATGAACAGACAACCACAACCGTTCGACTGAAATACAAACTGTTTTCGAGATCCTTCACAGTAGCGCTTCTCCAAAGTAGGCGTTGCGTGAACTTCTGTGCCAAGTAGTCATGTCCCAATTACACGTTATTAACACAGCGAAATTTACATGTCTCGTCACTGGATTTCGGACTGGGTATATGCAAATATGGTATCTTTCCTGAATCGACACTTGACCGTCATCTTTTCGAACAGAATCTCAACGACTGACACAAGGCAATAATGAAATAATAAAAGTTGATACACTTCTTCATACTTTCGAACTACGTTTCGGCACACGAAAGTAACAATTTAAACCACCAAGACAATACACGACGAACTAATCGCTTTCACTCGTCTGTAAACTACACAATAGGTGCTCTTGTAGCCTTTTCCTCTTTCGTAACAATTTTGTCATTAATAGCAAAACAACAATCGTTTTTCTTCATTAGAATGTATTTAATCAATGATAATACCAAAAAGAAAGATTTATTTCTTCGATCACGACATTTTTGAGCTACATGATTATGTCGATTGCTTATATCTAACGGCTATACTAAATGTATACGAGTATATGTAAGTCTAAAGGGGCTTTTAATAGCTGTTATTTCTGCATACGACAACCAGATCGAAATCCAAACATGGACAGTGTATGGTAACGGCTAAATCTGACAGCGCCTTTATCAATACATTACGCGCTCAAGTCTTAAATCATCATACTACACATTTTAAATAAATTATCCTTCAGCATGACAATACAACGAGAAAATATCTTAAATAATGTTGCAGGATTCAATATTTTGACTGCAAATACTTGACTTGGTTTTAAATAGGTCATAATTCTTTGAAGTTGTAGTGCGCATGCCGACACGACCAAACCCCGGGCGGGTGGACGCGGCTGAAACAATCGCATGATGCTTATGTTTTTGCTTTACGTGGCCCAGTGGGTAATGTTAGCAATAATATTACTTTAGGACAACTTCACACACGGCAATAGGATGCCTAACTACTCAGAGCCTGTACCATGGTAACCAGACAGTACATTACACCCCGACATAGAATAAATACTCGAACGTGTCTCACATATATACATATGTTTTAGATGGATTAGCAATTACAAAAGCGACCCAGTAGTCAGTATCACTAACCGCGGGCCTTGCGGAAGATTAAAAACTTTAGACTATCAGATAAACTAATATTCAGCTTTTGAACGACGTGTTGAAGTGTGATCCCAGTGACCTGCACTCGTGAGAAGGGCTCAAGCTTTTGGGGCGTCAATTAATTGTAAATATTTTTCCATTTCTTGGGATATAACAGATCCTAAGCAGGTTTGTCAATTATTTTGCCTTTCATATTTATGTATTAACTGCTGTTTTAATCCATATTACGCTATTACTTAGATAACAATATTATCCAAACATACATTGTAAAGTAAACTTTAGTTTCCAAGTTGTTAAGAATCACGTTTGGCCTCTACGTAGAGAATGTACCGTCGAGGCAGACCGGTATGTACCCACATTTTCTAAGTCGAAAGAATAATCCACTTTATTTATTATACCTACATATTTAAAGTTTGTGAGTAAAAGGAATATTTATATGTGTATTAGAATTTTACTTCCTTATATCTATGAAAGCGAAGGTAGTCTAGTGGTTTAAATGTGTGCATACCACTCCGGAGGTCTAGGGTTCAAATTTTCGAAGCGTTTTTGACAAAACAAGAACTTGTGCGGTTTAAAGTGCTACATGTGGTGAAGGAAAACATCGTCAGTAAACTAACACGCTTTGAAGGTCGTCGAATATTTTTAGGACGTGTGAAGTCTGCCAACTGGCACTTGGCCAGCGTGGTAGAGTATGGCCTTAAGCCTTCGCGTTATGAATGGAGATCCGTTTCCAATAGCGAAACGATAAAGGAGTAGGTTATGATGAAAAAGATACCATGTGCATAAACTTGAACAGCTTTAGAAGTTGGTAGATCCATACGCCTTAAGCTTCAGAGGTTGAAAACCATTACTTCACGTTTTTCCTCTGCACTTCTAGTATGTCGACGCTCTGTGGAAATTATACACAGTGAAAAAATAAGGCATATCAACATAACACTTGATTCACTTTGTGTTACTTCGGTTTCATTTAATTATATTTATTTGTATTCATTATTTGCAGATGAGCAGGAAAAATATTTTGAAAATATATTCGTAAATAGATTTACAAAATTTTCTGGGGAAGAAATGAAATCCAGTAATGGTGTAGATGTTAATAATTTATATATAGAAAAATAACAAATGTTTACTTTAATAACAAAGATAGGATTGGATTACAGGGAAACATATCAGATGCGTTACGGAAATAATGTAATTCTACTTTCGAATACCGAATGTAAAACAGTTGTTTATTTGTTGATTTTTTTTTTGTTTTCATTTGGAGCTAAATTAAAAAATTTCATGTACTCAAGTAAAGCCGGAATTAAAGGTTTTTTTTAGAACTTTATTAGTAACAAGAGGAAAGTTAAAAAAAGATAAATATACATTTTATAACATCGTTACAATATATAGAATTTAAAAAAAAAGTTCGATGAAAACAGAAATCTTATACATTGTCTGTGTGATTTGGCCGTCCAATAAGTATACATATACATATGTGTGTCTTGCTCTTGATTCATGTGGACTGAAATTTATTCAATTGACAATAATATTAAACAATGACTGTGTAATTTATCAAAAGTTGTTTAATCAAACAGCTGCATTCTCGTTGCAGGCAATTACGGAACTGACGGGACCTTGGGCTTACTTTCATATGGATACGACCCGCCCAGTGCAGTCAACTGACCTTATCGAACTGATCTTGACCTTGACGCCAAATTATTTTCTAATTGCTTTTACCATCCGCGAAATCTATGCTAAATGACACACAGACACGCAGAGGTATATATATTTTTCTTATTTTAAGTATCATATAATATTTCAAGCTCTCCATATGACCCCTCAAAACAGGCATTTGGATTGGGGATTTCAGGCCCATTTGAAAAGGCCTTTACCCAGCAGAACGCAAATACAGGGATAACAATAATTACATGTGTGACATTAGTGTATTTATCAGTCAATGGTGTATTTTATTCTACGTGTCTTAATTGCCTGAAATAAATAAATGTATTATTATTACTAACTGGTAAATGTATACTAGATAAGAGCTGTCGAAGATATTAGTTTAAGAAGTATATCAAAATGAAAGGTGTAAAAGGAATTGAGAATTCACAACATATTTAATGCATACATAGCTGGTCAGGGGTTGTTGTTCGCTTCCTAGCCAGGACTAATAGTTTCTGACAAACAATGTACCGTTCCGTGCTTAGGTGTAAAATTGTCTCTATAATTACGTATTTCGGAATTTATAAGCCATTGAATAGGCTCTGTCTAGTTAGGGATTAGATCCACGTGTGAAAAGGTCTCAAGATATTTATTTATAATTTATCTAATTCCATCGGAGGTCGGTTGCGGACGTCCACGGGCGGCAGACAAGTGTGACAGGCGATTGTTGCAGGGACGTGGCCTGTCTCGGAGACCTCTCTCCACTTGCTCATACTCTTATCTTACTAACATTAGTTATATGTAGACTTCACCCTGAAGAATCGTTAAATGAAAAAAAGGCGTTGAACTGATTTAAGCTACGCTTGGCACAAGAGCAATGTGGCTGGTCGCTGCCAGTGCTCAGTGCCGCGTTGGTCCCTGGCAGTAATATTAATTAGGATCGACATAGATACCTTGATCTACATTTATGTGAGCCACATCACGAGTTAGTTTTATTTTGTATAATATTCAAGTTAAGTGTAATAATTGTAATCAATTTCGTGAATCTTGTTTGTAGACAAATTTTGGAGATATTGTAGCGCGATTGTATAGACTATTGTCTATATGTATTATATTATATAATTACTGACTTCTGGCACCTACTTTACTGATACTTTCACCCACCACTAAGTCGAAGATCAATTTCTACACATATCAACTAACTTGGGCTTGGTTAAATATTCTGACACTTGCGCGTCCTATGGGCATTTAACAACAAATTCTAATAGTTTTATTAATTGCAAGGTTATAGTTAATTAACCTATAGTTAATTAACAATGGCGTTTGTCTACCACAAGTTTCTCGGAAAAAAGTTGAGCGTGCAACATCCCACGCGGCTCAGGAAACAGTGTCGTAGAATTTCAATTATCCGTTTATATTATTTATGCCACCGTCTGTAGATCACACAAAGCACTGCAGGATCTATTTTTTCAATAGCTTTTGGTATTAGTTCACGTTAGAATGTAACTATCCGGAAGTAATTTTAATATGAATAATCATAAAGCATTCTGTATATATATTTGACTGAACTTATTTGACGAATAAATTGTTTTAAAGAATCAAAGTGTCCGTCTGATATGCATTTTATTCGTGAAAATAAATTAAAATATTTGTTACTAGCTAGCAACTTTAACACATTTTTACAATGAGAAGATAATTGAACTTTCCTCAATTCCATTTCACAATGAATATAGACATACTAAATACCGGTGTCTGACAAAATCCTAAGAATCCTAAAAATATTTCTGCAAGTGTTTGTGTATTTCTTCACTTACACACGATCATTAAGTTCTTTACTAAACAGAGCTTGTGTTATTACCATCAAACAATTCATTAACATAAATAAATCAATATCAAACAAAAACATTTAATCTCTTACCTACGTCAATATTTTAACACGCAAACACAGAAAAATACTTATGTTTACTACATAAATATTTTTTTTGGGTGGGCATCAAACCGAAATGCTTCCTCCCTCAACCAATGTGTCAGGATCCAGTAGTCAGGTTGAACCGATTTAACAAAAAGGAACCCGCCAAATGCGACGGGAATTTTGGATGAACATTCGCTAATATACCATTTACAGCTAAATATATCTTTCACCTTAAAAAAGGTTCGCATTGTTAACTTATAGGCATTAAATAAACTGAACGTATTTTAGGCTTTTATTACTTTAAATACTTCCGGAGCATTAACCTTGCAATCATAATCCAGTGTAGTTTATAAATATAACATATAATCGCTGTAAATTAACATCTCATACCATACTGGGCGCTCGCAAATGCCTATAATGAGCTGTCTCATCTTCAGAGCCCATAATAACGAAATAAATTTATATGACCCTCTCGTACCTCTTATAAGCTTTGTTGAAAATAGGTTTGACACTAAAATCTTTTGAGCACTTTTTGCGATATTCTTTGTTAATATATAATATTACTAATCTGGTTGAGTAATAAAGATTTATATAAATATGATAGAGTTATAATACATTATTTATTATTATAAATATTTGTTTAATTGATTGGACTGTTGGTTCAGTAGTTAACGAATGTAGGTTCAATTATCATCAAGGAAAAATATTCGTGTAATGAATGTCTATTCTGTTTGGATGTCATAGTTATAGTATGTATTTGTGAATTGGTATAGTTTATTAGCCAAAGCAATGGCTTTATTCAATTTGGGTTTAGGTGCCGTTAATGAAATGTACCAAGATAATGTTATTATAATATAATATTACATTTATTCATATTGTTATATTTTAATTAAATCAGGATTAATATTAAAGATTGTAAATATCTTGCGTTGATCTGAAACTCTATCATCAGGATCCCATAAGGAACATGATGAACGTAATTTAAAGTGAGCACCGCATGCCTGCGTCGCTTATGTACCAGGAAGTGACATTTGGTGGCAGCTTAAGGTTTATTTTGCACTCATTGATTGGCACAGAGTAGCTGCGATTTTCAGAGACGAAATTATATATTCACTAATTTTTTTATATTAACTTGTGTTCCTTTAATTAGACTATAAAATATTTAGCATTTTAATCACTTGTTTAATATTAGAAATAACTATCTATTTACTTGTTAAAACTCAAGATGATGCTAAGAAGTAGGAAATCTACGAATCTACATTATAAATTAAAACCATTTATGTAATGACTAATTTTATTACTTAGAACTTTTGTCTTGATAAAAGTACACGATGAAAAGCAGTGTGTCTAGTAATAGCAAATCTATGGCGATGCAAGGCGTGGTCTACATGCCGCGCGGGGAGTCGAACCGCTCGACAGATTTGGAGGTCTACCGGCTTTCGACCTTAAATGCAACACCCCAGGCTCTATCTTCCACAATTTAGTGTAAACGGTTAGTTAGTTTAGCATATGTTAATTGCTTTAAATGTCAAATCTTAATAGAACTCGTAATAATGTTTTCACGTGCATGAAATATCTAATTGTGTTTGATCTCGCCACTTGAATTAGGCGAGATCAAAGAAGGTCGACCGTTCAAGTATAAATTCATTACATTTTGTATAACGTATTCAATTTATACATATATAATATACGCTTGCTTCGAATGTGTGCTAGTGAATATTATTGGGTGGGTTATTTAAAATTACAAAATCGTCACTTTTTTATGATGTTTATCTCGCAGGGAGAGAGAAACTCGTGAGGGAGGGAGAAACTCTTTTCTGTATACTTCCTTTAGTACTAAATTCTTCTCTCTGTACTATCAATTCTGATCAATTCAGAATTACAATTTTGTAATTCTGAAAAGTATGGTAGCATTTCCCCACGGAAAAAAACACAAATATTTAGACGAGTTTTGTAATGTCAAATACTAATTATGATTAAACAATCAATAAATATAATTAATGCTTAGACTAATTACCTGCTATCTATTAAAAATAAATAAATTAATTAATAACCGTCACGCCAAGTCCCTAGCGGGGTAGGCAGAGAGCACGGAGTGCCAAACATC
>DWQQ01000278.1:0-12516 GCA_018244775.1 Oxynetra roscius flavomaculata
AGCAATGTGTTCGTTCACAGCTAGTCCCTATTATCATAGATAGTTCAACTATGTTTAAGTAATAAATAGTTGATATCAATTAAAATATTAAGGATACGTGTGCGATAATTTTATATACTACTTACTAACATTGTAATTAATTGATACGCAATATTCGATGAATATTTATGAGGAATAATAGATGTTGTGTTGTATGCTTTGTATTATGAGCATTTTGTATCTAATATAAAATAAGACGTAAGTTCCGGAGTGAACTGCATATTCAATGCTATCTCTGAGGGCTAATGTAGAACTCCCAGTGGCGCCAAAGGTGATTTACAATCCCATACTAACAACGAGGACCTTGAAATTGTAGCAAATTGAAAGGGTCATGGCATCTATTCACATATAAAAACTCTCTATTAAAATCCAAATCTACATGAAATGTAATGTAATCAGCCACCCTAATAAATCAGAACAATATAAAAAAGTTCGTTTGCAAGCATGTTTTAAAAATAAGTTTTTACTTTTAGTCCCATAAGAATTCAAAACTTTATATTTCCAGCTCTCTATAAATATTATCTACTAAGGGTAATATATAAAATTTCTCAAACCATTTTAACATCTACAGGCCTTTTCCAGCCCAGGAATATTACATAAGGACATACGACTTTAATTATCGCGGGGCCAATGTAAATTCTCGAGAGGTATAAATCAAATAGAGTACCGTTTCTACATTATTTTCATTGGCCCCCTTAAGACCAACGCAATTTTTTCCGTCTCACGAGGGTGATAAATGGTCGACATGAAAAAGAGGGATTCTTTCTTGAAAGGTCCTATTTTAAGAGTGGACGATAAAATGTTGGAAACTGAATATTTATTAAAGAAATATTGCTTTGTGGTTGAGCAGGAAAAAGTGATACTTGTCATTAAATGTAAGTATTTTGAAAAGAGAACTTGACTTTCAATGCTTATAACCAGATGAAACTGATCCATAAACTTCTCTTACTAAGAAAGTTAAGTACCTGTAAAAATGGTCAATTTTGAGTCGACAATCCACTGATATTAAATGTAGCTCAATAGATACAAGACGATTTACTGATTTTATTTCAATAGTCAAATATTAAATAAAAAAATTAATAGTCGCCAAACAAAACGTATTTTATTACATTGTAAATATTTTTTTGAATTTTACTAGCAAGCAGTTCGCGAAGTTTTCTTTTTATTTCGATGGAGTTTCCGAGTTTTACAAATTATACACCTTTTGAATATATCAATGTCTGTCATTGCAGAACATATAGTATTTTTGAATGGATACAAATTTAAAAAGAAAATATTGTGTTTTTGTCTACTATTGCCGAAAAACATGTAGATTTTTCTTGCATTAACATTATATACATACATATATTAATCTCTTATATTGATCTCAAACCCAATGATATATAATGGAACATTAACAAAAAATACAAGAACAATATCAAAATACAATATAAGGCTTAATAAAATAAATCTTATTTCTAATATAAATCTTAAAATACTTTTAACTATTATCTGAGTCTAATTTCTACGCTGATAATTTATAAACTGTTTAACTGTTGAAACTGTATGAACATCACAAATACTAACTTTTAAAAACTATTAAAATTATTATGCTTTTTTGACACTTCGATAAGCGGCTCATGGTATTTCTGATATAAATATCACACTGTAAACTTTATTTACTATTTCTTACATATTAATATTTTTTCTAGAATATCTAATTTGTTCATTTTAAGGAAAAGTATTTGTGAAATTCTTTTATGAAGCATTAAGATTGGCTTTAATTTTCTCAACAGTCTCTTTGACTTCCGGATCCTTTTCAATGAGTTGTTCAACTTCCGGGGAATCTATCGCAGGTGCTTCCCCATGGTACGTGTCTTCCGTGTATACTCGGTTCACTTTGCGCATCGTACCATGCCACTGGAAAATTATAAGGAAATATTGGATGTTAAATCTGCTTATGTTAGTTATATACCGTCTCTAATAGTTTATCGATAAAACGGGCGGTGATTATAACGCGAATGATGTTATCACTTACATTCATTTTGCTAAATTCAAAATTTTATTTACAAATGTACATATTTTGCTTGCGTTAAAATTATTTAATTGATGAATATGTGTAGTTGAATCATTCATTAATAAATTATTCATTTTAGTCTAGTAATAACATACAGCATACGTGATCTGGAGATCTAATCGCCAATTTTACTAACTTTTTATTTTTCAGAACTTGAGCTTCCGATGGATAACCTCAGGATAACCCATACGTATTGTCCCTAGAAGGGTGACAAGCTGAGTGACGTAACGAATGTTACGTACAAGTCAATGCATTCATTTGATGACATTCTAAAGTTCACAAATAACACTAACCTTGTCCCAAAGTGACATATTGAAGCCGAAGTTGCAATGGAAGAACTCGTGGTGCTGGTCGTGGAACTCAGCGTCGGGTTGCCAGGGTTGCCACCACATCGACTTGAAGTTAATACCCGAGTGGTCGATGATTCCATGGTAGTAGTTGTATAAAGCCACCGCGTAGAAAGGAACTGTGAAAGTAAAACTTGAATTATTATTATATTTCAATATTCGTACATACTCACAGATATATTTCAGATAAGCCGCATTGGCTTTACACTTGTTCCAAGATACCTCAACTTTGTCCGGCGTATTGGTTATGTGGTTAGCAAAAGTAATGGCTGAGGCTGAGGTTGCAGGTTCAATTCCCACCAAGAATAGGTATTTCTGTGATAAGCGGCTTCTTACAGGTGTGGGTGTAGAATAATTATTTTGGGTGTTTAGTTATTATAAAACAAGTTCTGGATAGTTTCGGAGCCAATAGCGTGAGTGGTGTGTAATATTTATTAATACTTACTTTTAATTCTCATGTATTGACATACATATATATATATATATATATAAATGGTTTATTTATAAGTATACAAGATATGTACATAAGATGTTTATAAATTAAACAACTGATGCTCTTTTAATGCACCTAAAAAGTCTGACCACATTGACATATGTGGAGAAATGTTTAAACACACACCTAGTAAGCTTATGACAATCAGACTTGATATCTATCCGCTAGTAAAGACATCCACGAATTAAGCACGCTTGGCGTTACTTAATTTAACGGACGTTTTTCTATGTGCAATAGATTCATCAAATTTGAAAATATTTCCTAATAGTTTTAATACATTTATTGCCCAGTAAAAACCGTTCTCCAACCAGAGGCGTAACGTCGAGTTACTGTATAGCTATAAATGTCGCCGTGTGGTACAAACATCTGTACAGGTAACAATATTTCGAAGGCAATAAAATGAACATGACAAAATGAATTCGTTTCCAAAACCTGTTAAGACCTTTTCAATATGCAACCCAATACGCCATACCTTGGAACGACGATAGACATCGGCGCCGATCTTGAATTATTTAAGAGACCCGCCAAGTCCTCTCGGGAATAAAGTCAGCGAAATAGAGGCGGAAGCAAATGAGTCAATTGGATCTATTTATTTAAATTTTCACTCACGAATCTATTCCTTCACGAATTTAATATTTTCAGGTCATAGTTCAACGAACACTTCAGTGGCAGCTGGTTCTAAGCTATTCTTATAATAATATAGGAAACACCATAAAATTGGTAGATGGTAGAACGTGTATACGATTTGCCCAGGGAAGTACCTCCGCTGTGCCTATTTCTGATAGATAATGTCATTAGGCATTAAGTTTGCCCTTTACAACAAATTTATATTAAATATGTAATAGTAAAGTTTAAATAAATAAACATCGTGTAAAACGTTACCAGTAGAAGTACATACAATGGCAGTGCTCCTGTAGCTGCGTCCTGAACAAAGAGGCAGTCGTTGTCTTTTAATGTTTGTATTTATTAGACAGAAATAATATACCCCCATTTACTAAGAATGCATGGTTCTTCAATATCACTATCAATAATGAACATTGTAAGGAAACGAAAAGACTTCTTAAATTCTCCATAATGTCCTCCAAGGCGTGTGAGAGCTGCACTTGGCTAGAGTGATGAACTATGGCATTAACTCATCTCATTCTGTGAGGCCACCTGTGTTTAGCAGTGGAAAGATGAAAGGCTTGCTGGCGATGATAAGCACGATTAGGTAGTGACATTCAGTCGTCTTAATCATCAGAATATAAGAGTACATGTACATACGTACACCTAAGGTGTTCATAATAAGTGACATAGCATTAAGCGATTAACACCGTCTGTTCTCTAATTTAAGATTTAAGATCCTGAAAGTTACTAAATACCGATGTCCTATACTTACGCCAATGGACAGGAATAGTGAAGAGCGGAAGACACATGGTGAGCTGTACATGCATAATTTCCACGGGATGTATGGCGGTAACGGAGAAAGCGGTGGGCTGCTTATACTTGTGGTGAAGTTTGTGGAACTTCTTGTACAGCCAGGGAGTGTGGTACAGACGGTGAAGTATGTAGGTGGTGTAGTCCTGGAAAATGCGGTGAAAGCTTTTTTAACACAACAAAATCATTACTTACGTTAGTATGGAGATCTTAAAGACCCTTGATATGCGCTAAGTAACCGCGGAGGCGTTTTAGGTGAAAGATTTGGACTTGTGAACTAATGAAAACAGGTTAGTGAATAATTTGTGAAATGTAACTAGTATATTGTAAGTAAAATGTTCTTTCATATCTTATAGAAGGTGTAGATATGTATAAACGTATAAGGTTCATATGGATTATTATTATTTATCAAAAAATGTGCGATAAAAATTATCAATAGTCATAAATATTAATTTTGTGACAAACAAAACAAAAAAATAACGTTTTATTATAATTTTCAGTTTCTTTAAGTAACAGTGAATGAATTTGCATATGGCAGCGGGTAACTCACAAACCGTGTCTTTATTTACGCTGCATTAGAAACTTATTTCGATAAAGAATACTAAGAATGTTTTTATTATCTAATTTTTCTATATATACGTATCATTGTAGACCCAATTAAAAATATCATGCCTACAATTTTTTTTATATTTATTCAAAAAGAAGAAATAAACAAACCGTATAAATGAAGATCACAGGGAATTGTAAGAAGAACCAGATCCATCCGTACTCGTTAAACTGGAAGTAAACGGTAGATGGGTTCTCGTTGAAGATGTAGCAAGCGAGAAATGCGGAAAAAGATCCGGTGATGAGGAGTGACAGGGTGCCGACGAGGATTTCGTGGCGCTCTAACTCAGGGGACAGCCACTTGGTGGCCTGGATCTTCCACTCGTGCGCCACATGACGTCTTCTCATGTAGAAGTACCACTGGAAAGCAAAATTGTATATTAAATTGGTGACATACTTAGCTAACTTAACAGTATTCAAAATTCACTGATTTCGAAGCAGACTAGTGATCTAAGCATATCGTTGCCAAGAACCTTAATCACCATGTATAGTATCAAGAATCCGTATAGAAACAATAAAACACGCAATGAACACTTAAACATAAAAATGATATAAACTGCATATTTCGGTGTGTTATGTCTTTTCCGATTTATCATACGTGTCATAAACCGAAATTTGAAAGCACTTGTAACTGTTATGGAGACAAACTCTATTTGCCGACAAGACGCGAAGGTGATGTCACTGAACGATAGAAAATGTTAATGTTTCCTTCAAACACACATCCTCAAACAACATTAACATCTACTAGTCTCCCTGCCGTTTCACACTTTGACGTGGCGTCGGCACACCACTATATTTTTCATTTCTATAGCCCACTGTAACCCATCACATCTGACTTCACAACATTATCATCTCATGTATTGTAATTGAATGTTTAGGTGAAAAGTAGGTGTGGACATAAAAATAACTTATTTTTCAGACACTCAGAAACTCATTTCACATCATTGTTACCATGTCATTTAATACAACAACTAATAACACTTGTTCTACGAAACAATTACAAAGCCGTTCGTTAGTACATTTGCACTTCATTGATAAGATTACTAAGTTCGGATTACGTGTACCTTTAGGAAGAACCTGTAGGTAAAGAAAATAAATGGGTATTTGGATTAGTTACGTCAATGGTTGTTTTAAAGATTATAAACTTATTAAAATAGTGAATTATAGATTCTTATACTATGCTCTAAGTGGTTTTTTCGAAGTATGCATTACAATAACCATTAAAATGCTCGTAAGCTGTAAGTATAAATATATAATCCAAAAAGTTGGTGGCTGTTTCATTCAACAATTCAGTAATTCAAAATAAGGGTTATTTTATTTTAGTAGGGAGTTGTAGTACATACTTGCGAAATAATGGATACTATACATATATATTTGCGACACAAAAAATTTAATTGTATTGATATTGTTAACATATTACATATCTCTGGTTATGGTGGTAATGGTGGTAATGGTGGTACAGCTTTGTTTATGTTTGTGTTTGTCAATGGCATCCACGATACAAAGGATCCTCCTACTGTAAGGCTGCAACTGTGGGTTATTATTATTGATTTATTATTATATTTTAGTATTATTTGTTCACGTTCTTGTAATTTTTCAGTAATACCTACCTGCAAATAATTGTTATTACAAATTATTTTGTTAATACAAATTACTTTTTAATTCACAACCAGCCATCATATCATATTATCCCTAAATTTAACTCGCACATTTCGACTATATTTCAAGAGTAATAACTATAGTTAATTAAAAAACAACGAAAGTAATTGCAAAGTAAATGTCAATGTAATATCAAGGGCGCCATATATTATTATTAATAGCTCACAACACTTGAAAAATGATATTAATGTCTGAAGTTATAACATTTGCAAACATTTTATTAAACATCGCTATGAAAATATAAGTACCTACGCTTCAAACGTGAAAAGCAAAATGTATTAATCCCAAATTAAGCAGAGCCTGCGCCTTGTTAACCGGACAGCTAATAAACCTTATACATATATGAATTTCTAAACTTACATATATAGAACATATGACACAATAAGCATTCACGTTCGTCCCTATTTTGTGTGGGAATCTCACTGGCAACCTTAGACGTAGCAGTCAGTTTCGTTAACCACTGGACCAACGGGTGAGCAAGTAAAAGTAATTATTTGTATTATAGTGAGGGGAATATATCGTACCGGGCATCATCCAAGAATCCATAAAGCACTACGTGAGCAAGGGCAGTAACCGGATGTAGACTACAACCCGCGTTTAAGTGCTTTTTTGATATTATTTGTATATCTAAAATTTATCGTAAGCTATGCAAAGATTATTTTTTAAACTACGATCTCATGTTCAACAAAAGTAACCGAGCACTCATGTCTCTGGCCAAGGTTAATTTCGACTTTCAGTACTTCAGTATTCAGAAAATATATGTAATAATTTTCTTTCAATTCATTTGACACGAACAAAGCACCTAGATTTTCTGCCATAAGAATACTCGTATGCTTAGCAATGTCATCGTCTTTGTATAAAAAAATGAAATACCACTGCTCTTATTCCGAATAACATCACTTTATATAGCGTTGTTTAGAATTACACAAAAACCTCCTGTACTGTAAACGTTTCGTAATAAAGTGAGGTATTCCCATTGCTAGCCTTTGTCCGTTCTTCTTTCTTTGAGTATTTTTTATAATTTTTTGTCAAATATTCGATAATAAAGACAAAGAAACATACACGTTCTCATCTAATCATTCAATAATGTATAAGTATCCAATATTACATCGGTATTACGGTATCACAGGGTAATAACTTATCGCTTTGATTGTAGTTGGATAAAGCTGAAAGATAAACGAAACGTATTGCAAGTGAGTCATCAATTCTTCTTCTAAATTTACTGTCTTTGACAATTGTTATGTAGTAATATGATTTACTCATTCTGAGAGGAGACCCGTGTGTAGCAGTGGAACATTCATGAAGATGATTTGACATTGATCAATATACCGGTCTATCGTTAAGAGGGTTTGGGATCGTTTGCTGGTCGGGAAAGACTTAAGTAATAGCTGAGTACATCTTAACACTCGTAACTCATCATCATCTCACTACTCCTCAATAAGATCTAAGGTAGTGAACTAAGCATTTTTCACTTATGTCCAATTTAGCAATACTTTGATCGAATATTTTATGTAGTATTCACAAACGCTTGGTTTATCACCATGCTATGTTAGCTAACTTAGGTTCCGGATAAACTGTGATAAATAGTTTTAAAAAATGTAATCATCAAATCACGGCATGGCAACGATTATTATAATAATATATATGAACGTGCAAAGATTACAGCAGATAACAGCCGGTATCTGTTACGTACATTTCATAGAACCTGGCATGCGTAATATGAATGCAACGCTATTCGCAATCTTTACTTTGTCTTGAATATCACTTACGTGTAAGAATCCTCCCATCAAGAAGTATGTGCCAAACGAAACTATATGTGCCCAAATGAAGATTACGCTGAAATTCTCCATCTTCAGTTTCTCGAGCGTAAAAAGCTTGTATATTTCTTCTGTGGTCATATTCCTATCACTCTGTGTATGGCCTGTGATCTGCTTCAGTGCTGTTACTAGGATTACCACCCATTCTCCTAAAAAAATATGACAGTTATTTTACAACATACAGTTGACACTATAGGTATTTTTATAATATTTGTGTTAATTATTACACAAGCGACAAATATATTAATGTCTAGAAAATACGAGTAACAAAGTAGAAGCCTAACAAAGTAGCATATTTTTCTTTTAACGGTATCTGATGCCCTGATGCTAGCGGACCGGGAATATACTGCGTCAATATAACATTAAAATTATCACAACGTATTTCCAAAAAGAAGAAAAAAAATAAGTAAGTTCCCAAGTAGTACAAATTAACGGAAATATTCTGTTATGTTTATTCTGTAACTTTTGTTTCAGAATTCCCGCCAACTACTGTACACATAAACAATACAACATAATACCATATGCAACAAATACTTAAACTTAAACTTAAAGTTTGTTGAGAATAATGGCCGGAGAAACAAGTTAAATACAATCAGTCCCCTAGATAAAAAAGCCTCGTAATAACCTTTCTTAAAAAACCTTCAACAATCAACTAAGAGGAAATTAATCACAAGCAACGTCAAAAAAGCTTTTGATCAAAACCTTGAATTGTTTAGAAACAGTGACTCGTTGTTTATTACAAAAACAAGTAAGTTGTTAAGAATTGTTTCCCTATATTTCCAATTTGGAAGAAGGTTCCATGAGATAAAAAGAGGCCAGGAACAACCGGTCAAATTATATTACCCTCAGATTCCGTTATAAATTATTTTAACGAAACTGATTTGGAGAACTTACTTTTTAATAAATAAAAGCGGAACAATAAGTAAAAATCTAAAAGCTTTGACACGTGAGTACAATTAGATTTTGTTAGGACTAAATTATTACTAAAATGACTACTGTTGGGAATTATGTCAATATCTTCGCAGACAGAAGGACACACACATATTGGATTCAAGTAAGCAAAGATAAACTATGATCAATGACGTACGCGCGCATATTCATATATGATTAGGTACATACTGTAAGCTTAGTTTGGGTTTCTGACTCTTAAAGGGTTGTTAAGTAAGATACGTAATGCATATTTTAATGAACTCTCTATTCTCAAAAACAATCCATCTGCTCCTGATCGATAGAAAAGAAGTTCATAGCAATTATGTAAATTAAAAATATGAAAGATATTAAACGTAGCGAAATCTAATTTAACAAATCGTAGTCAATATAATAATTAAATAAACGGAACAACTCCACATTAACATAACTGTTGTAAGAGTAGACGGTGCAAATAGATGGTGGAAATCTACGACATTTTTCTGAAGTTAAACATGTTTAAGCGTACTATCGTGACTAATGCAGTGTGTTGCTCAAGACGAGTTCTCTGATTCGTGTTACACACATATATGGTTAATCAGTCAGTTATGATATTTCATTAAATTATTTGATTAGCTTTAGGTATTTGTGTGCCACCTGTTTGTAAAGAATCAAATTCATATAAACACACATACATATAAGGATTTCACATTAAAAATTGTAAGCCTGTGCTTAATCTGGAAATGTATACCCACTATAGAAATTTCCTGGGAAATCTTCATACCCGCTCTCATTTGATCCCAAATTGGCCCTTACGCCTATGTTGCGGTTACGGGACGGCTGACAAGGTATAAACATACACACAGAACAAATGCTTGTGATTATCACACAA
Source organism: Oxynetra roscius flavomaculata (assembly GCA_018244775.1). Taxonomy (NCBI): domain Eukaryota; kingdom Metazoa; phylum Arthropoda; class Insecta; order Lepidoptera; family Hesperiidae; genus Oxynetra; species Oxynetra roscius. Next base: position 10,232 of record DWQQ01000278.1, read on the forward strand.
ATATTCCCGGATGTGAATCGGACGCACGAGCCCTGACTTAATAGCAGATTTACTAACCTTTACACCAACAGGCCAGGTATATTAATACAATAGAATTTTTCACAAATCTACGCTGTATTGACCAGTTTTTTGTTAACATTTTGTTAGTTACGTAATACACCGTCTTAATAGAGTGCAAACTGTCGAATTGGTTCTCCTAACATGAAGGTTTTTTTTTAAAAAGGTTTATACAGTTTGTCAAAGTGCGTCATTCGCAAAAACTTTCTATACACACAAGTAACTCACAGGTTTCGAATGGTGCAAGCTATAATTTTATTGCTTCAATCAAAGCACTGTAAAAGAAGAGTACTTTAATTAAAGCACCAAAATATATATTTTAATTTGTTTTTGCGTCGGGATCTAAATGAGCAACAAAGTAGAAACTTCATTGAAACAAAACAGGGAGTTACACAGGAGATTTTACTTTAAATTAGAAAATGATACACTCCTAAAACACTACTTCCCTTATTAAGAGTTAGTATCTAGAAAAATGATCAAAAGTGCATTGCTTACCTCGTAAAGTGGCTCCAAATGTGAATACAGCAAAAGTTGCAATAAATGTACTAATAAATTCTGGTAATCTTTCGAACAACTTCTCTAGAGGTTCAGCGTATTTTTCAATCCATTTTACTCCATCTGTCAAAGGGTCCCAGTATTTTTTCTCCTGATCTTCAGCTTTGCCATGTTGTTTGAATTCTGTTTCTATTGACTCTTTCAGCAACCGTTTCTGTACCCCCGCTATCATGCTGCCAACTTTATTTTCCGACATTATTAATAAAATTCCTGTACTGTAATTATTTGAATGTCAACATTGAAATTCAGTATTACTATTTTAATTTTATAATGGACGTTCAAAGATCGCGTACAAGAGCTCAAATATAATTTTGCTTACTGATATTATTCCAAATGTTTCGGTTGAAAACAATAAGATTTGTTTTGAATAAGTTTGAACTTTTAATCTCTGTTACATTAACTAGCGTCTCGATGTTATCTTGTAAGAATAATATAATGTATGTCTAGTAGACGTCATAATTAAAAAATAAGCACATATGATTTTGTTTTATTTAAATAGTAATTTGTTTTATTTGCAGTTACCTGGATGTTTTTTTATAATTTTTCACATAAATATATTTTCAGTTTCCCAATACACGTCTCTTTCGTCAAATTCACTATGTGCTAATGATTTATCGAAAGTATGAGATGTTATTATTTAGCACCTGCCTAAATTCAGTGATAAGCTAATGAAAACGAACATATTCAGTCTAAGATTACCCTTATCAACAGATTGCGACGTGACGCGAGAACAATACTTAGCAAAATTATCGGTAGTCAGTGAACGGATGAGTCACTTTTAAGGATAAAGCCAGTTTCATCATTTAAAGATGGAACGGACTCATTTGTTGGGTTTTATGATATAACGATGAATTCTTACCGCAATGCTTTTGGTATCGGAAGTGCAGCTTTACGTATGCTCGACGCTGGACGGAAACTTGAACAAAGTGTTTGATTGAGAAAACAAAAATAGGTCGCCAAAGGTGCAGCATCTCACTTTAGTCGATCTTGTTTAACAACTCATAGATCAAAACACAGTTTCATCATGTTTTACTTCAACAACTTAAATTTCATAGTCTTCAAAAAGTGCTACGTGCATATTTGTATGTAGGATTAACTTATATTGATAAAAACTGATTACAATTACGTTTCGCATAGCAAACACAATACTTATGACAATACTTGTGAAATGTCGCTGATATTTTTAAAGAGAATAAGAAAACGATTTAATTTGATGAACAGTTGGAAAATTTGGCTCATTTATCGTCAAAGCATCCATTTACTTAAGATGCTTTCATGAATAATATCGTTTAGTAAAACATTTATGGTACCTACCGTCATAATTTAAGTAGACGTGCACTCAGATCTACCATAATGTACTTAAATGTGTATGACGAATAGAACAAATATGTGTGTGACGAATAGAAAAAAAAGTTTTTATTTGTTTATTAAGTATGTTAATGTGTTGACGATTATTCGGTTTCGAAAATCCGCCGCCGTGATAGGAATTATTATTGAAACGTGTACCTACTGTCAACCGGGTTCAAATGTTAAACGTGTTGCCTGAATTTGGAGCGCTCATGAAATTTGTCACTCATCAATAGCTGACCTAGTTTTGCTATACATTTGCATTTTGCCAGCGCACTCAGAAATCAAGCGTTTACCAATATTTACTAGCTTTTTGTTTGTATATA
>DWQQ01000279.1:0-12509 GCA_018244775.1 Oxynetra roscius flavomaculata
CCAGGTTGCATCGGAACCGGCTCCAGTGGCCGAGCCCCCGCCTGTTGCAGACCCGGACCCTCATTCCCCATCAGACGAGGAACGCGACCCCGAATGGCGGCCTTCCCGCCCCCCGTCACCGCCGCAGCGACCGGACGATATCTCCGAAGGATCTGAAATAACAACACGACCTGCAAGACCGGAACCGACCAGCCGATATGCCAATCTTAATTACTGGAAAGCCAGACGCGTCACGTTTTACCGCAATGGCGACCCGTTCCATCCAGGCGTGGAGTTCCGCTTCAAGCCGGGTAGGGACTTGGTTTCCATGGACGCGCTTCTTGATAGGCTTTCAGAGAGATTGGAGTTGCCCAGAGGAGCGAGATTCATATTCGGAATGGACGGCGATCGAAAGTATAGGCTCGAGGAACTTGAAGACGGTGCCTCCTATGTCGTGTCATCATATAAAACTTTCAAGGTACGTATAAGTGAGAATATTATTAACTCTTTATACATCAATGGAAATAACACAACTTTATGGTTGTTATGAAAATATGGTTACATTTCCATATAAAATCATTTGTGTCAGTAATATGACATGGTTTGTAAAATTACACTTACAAGATTCTAATAAATAGTTTTGGTAGGTGAGCAATTAACGCTAATTAAACATTTGCGTGACTTGTGAAATCATTGTATAAATACATTAATATATTCATATATTCCAACGTTCAGCTAATAATTTGTCCTCATTCTTAACCTTAAACTTACACTAATGACGTTTTAACAAACTCAAGTCTCAAGTAATCTCTCACAGGTTTTCGATGTCGGCAGCTTATAGACGAGTTATACGGTACGCAAAACTAATACATTACAGAACCAAACCAATACAGAACCATCTGGCAAAAACCACTGTGAAATTTCTCAAATTTTCACATCGACCAGGACTCAGGGAAATTTAACATTGAAGGGCGCTGTTAACTAATTAACTGTAATAATTATAGTTCATGGATTTATTTACATTATTAATACTGTTAACAGCGAAACGTTAATTTGAAAACAGCGTGTTTTGACAGATGGTATAAACAGGGGACCAGTTAATACGAGGCCGCGTCCTTGGGTTAGATGTGGGTCGCAGGATAAGACCCGCGCACCGTCTCCACCATTTGCATATTGATTGCGCAACACCAAATTCACCCCCCCCCCCCTTTGCCCCCCATTTGATAAGCTAATTGCTGGAGAATTCCCTGTGAACGCCGTAATTATGTTTGGAAAAGGAAATTGCGAATACAAACATAATATGAGCCATAATTATTTACACAGAATTGTTTTACAGAAATTTGACTTTTATCTAACACAACATTATTATTACATAGCACTGTTAGAAAACTAATTGGGTAATCAAGCTTTATTATTTAGTTTTTTTGTTTTTACAATTTTTAATCATAATACTAAATTTATTTATTAGATTTTCATTTAAGCATTCGATGAATACTAGAGCAATTAAACAATAATCAACACCAGTCGTAAGTTCATCATCATCATCATCATCATCAACCCATTGAACGTTCCACTGCTGGACACGGGTCTCCTCTCAGAATGAGAAGGATTAGGCCATAGTCCACCACGCTGGGCAAGTGCGGGTTGGTAGAAGTTGGTCGTAAGTTATCAATCGTATATCATACAATCAATTATAGAACAAAATTGCTCGTGGGTTAATAAATGTCAATATTTCGAGAATATTGTTTATTGTTATGCACAGTTTAAATTTTGCAGTTAGAGATTAGTGAATGAATTTTAACAAATATGTATTACTAAAATATAATTATCGTTAAAAATACTTATAAAGCGTCAGCACGAAGTAAATTCTTAAACGTTAATTCCAAATAAAAACCATTCATAGTATTACCTACAGTAAGTCTAGGGTCAAAAGTTCATAACTAAACTGCAGTGACAGAGGGCAATGCACCACCTTGCACTTACCATGCATCAAGGCGAGTCATTGCTACGCGCTAAACTACTTGAACTCGTCGTTTTAAACGCAGATAAGTATAAAAAATGTCCGTGAGCATAATACGTTCGAGTTACTTAGTGTTTTAACTACAAAGACAGGGACCGAAATGATGACATTCGTTTCTTTAAAGAAGTTTACTTCGTTTTAAAGCTTTGAAAAGTGTACAATGCAAGGCTTAATCACTCAACTCGTCGTTACTAAGAAATTCATTTGTTTTTATCACCAGTGACTTGTCTGCCACATACTTATCTTAAGGTACTTACATAAAGTAAGGTACAAAATAAGCGAACATTATTAACAATTAGCAAAAGTATAAATTCTCATTAACAAATCGTTTTACGAGTTATCGTATCGAGTTGTGGTAAGGGATGGTTCTATATTACCACCCAGGACTAATATTGTATATATTTATATGTATATATATAGTATAACACCCGTCTGGTTACCATATCACAGGGATTGCTTAAGGGCCTACTTTGAAATCGGGTGATTATTATTCCATCGCTGGTAGCCGATTCCCTCTCAAAATGAGAAAGATAAAGTTATAGTTAGCCACACTCGACAAGAGCACGATTAAAAAAAGCACACGCCGTATTTAACATTATGGAGAACTGAGAGGTGCAAAAAAGAAAATATTTTATTCAAGCCAAAGGTCGCGCTGAGCCTTAAATCTAGTATATTGGATAGCAATGTAACGAATTAGTATATGACGAAGATTACCACAAAGAAAAAAAAAATGGTGTGTTAAGTGAAAATTAATTAGATCGTTGACTCTCTAACATAAAGAATCGTTGCCAACAATCGCATAAATGAATAATAATAAGCAAACAAAATAAGGGGTCATTGTTGGCTGGTTAGGTGTTGAAGCGTTTTTACCTCAGCGAGTTCCACACGCGAGCTCAGCGAGCTAGACGAAGCCATATTCCCCTATGATGACTATCGCATACCACATACTCGTACCTACATAAATCTGTTTTTGCTGAGATTTTTATTGAACGTCAATGTAGACCGAAAAAAAGTACAGAAATTCTTTGAAATGTTATGCCAAGATTACATATGTTTTAGCCCTGTTTTACCGATGTCAACTGATAGTTTTAAAGCCATTGTTTTGTAACCTGAGGCGTGTTTCGGAGGTACTTCGGGAATAAGTTGTTCTCCATCAAACAGCCAGTCACAAAAACGTCGCGTGTTCGTAATTACCAATCTTATCCGATCATGACTGTACTCTAAACGGTGTTGTTTAACTGTTGAAATAGGTGAAAAATTAATTCAGAGCCGTAAATACAGAGTTTTTTAATTGTTCAAATACTATGTAATATCAACGAATTAACTAACTACTAACAACTAACTCTAGTTTTACAGCGAGCGAGACGCCCAATGAGTATATTTCTATTTAACGCATAGATGAAGGTGAGCACAAAATTAATAAAACCAATTAATTTGCTTTATAAACTACATTGTTGTTTTTATACGTGGTATAAATAAGAATTAACACATTTCATATGTCGAGATGAAAATCTTGAACTTTATTTGTTCAGTGTATAAAAACATAAACATCGCACATTTATATGCTTTCTATAAACAATATTTGTGAGTGCATGAGTAAAGAATGTATACACGAAGAGGTGATTGTTCAGCTTCTACGCCGATAAATTTTCTTCAATTTCAATATGTAACTCGCCCTTTTTGGTTCCAAGGTTCCAACGTATATTTGGACAATACGCCCGCCATCTACCTCGAGTCTTGAAAGTGTTGCTATTATTTATTGATAGATGGCACCACCGAAATGTAAAATACATTACTTTGAAAAGTGCAATGCGGCTTCCGATTGCATTTGTATAGGCTTATGCAGTTCCGCCACTATCGAGGACATATATTATTTATACTACTTAAATATGATTTTAAACGCAAAATCAAAGTTAGAAGACAATTATAAATAATTACATCATAAGGCAGTTATTGCGTTATAATTTATAATAGGCATCTATTAATTATATTATATCTAGTTTTCAAATTTATTAAAATACATTATTTTTTCTGATAATAATTGTTGGGGATCATTTTCGACGGAGAAATCGTTATGTAAAAAAGCATAGTACTTCAGCAGTCAGCCCTGCCGCATTCGTTGACTGTAGCGATACGTCACGAGGTCTCGTAGCAGTTCGTAGCACCTCGTAGCATATTTGTCTACAGACTACGCTGTAGTGGTCGTGTGTCAGATTCAAACATCGTACTTGCTCATTTTTAATTACAAATTTAATGTTTACTTAATACCTATATAAAAGTAATAAGAAGCGTCACATGAAATTAGAGGATTTACAGAAATTCCTTTCTCAGTGACACAGATTTTCCCATCCCAGTATTATAATCGTTGTCGCTGATTTATTACTACATTTCGAAATTATAGTACATATGGTATATTTGATTTAGAATGAAAAAAGAAAAAAGAAACGTTTATTAACAGAAAAAGTTACAATACAGAAATTTAACAAACAGCAATCAAAATCAACATGATAGGCACTAAAATACTTTAGAATTACCATCCCTGAATATTATAAATTATACTTTATAGATATCATTGCTATACTAATTCATGTTACCATACTAATACATCAGGTAATAATAGGTACAAGATCAAAATGAATATTGATGTTACAGTAGCTATGTACAGTAGACATTAAGTTAATGAATATCACATTGAGCTAGATGACTATTTTAATATCGTAATATCCTAAATAATATACCTTATAAAATAATGCGACGTCTTAACGATGTGGGCGTGGTTTTGCGGAGTCATGGTAAAAATTACACTTAGGTGTAATTTAACAATGTATTACTTATAATATGTCGCAATAAACCAGGAAGTACGGTCCATTATTCACTATAATATTATAGGTAATGATATACTGCTCGCATTTGCAGTAAAGTAACATATACACATATACATTACTTGCAATAGCCCTTTTTATATGGTAGTACATTGCTTTCTCGAGCTATACGCTATATATTCATTTGAAAAAGGTTACTTTATAATTGTAGGAGATGTTGTAAGAGACAGTAAGACCTTATCCATAGGCTCCATAAGTTAATAATGTTTTAACTGGTAAAAATCTGCAATAACCGATCATTTGCCGCCTTGTATTTCCTAGAGTTGAATTGTTATTCAACTTATATATTTATAGGATATATATATATATATATATATATATATATATATTTGGATTTGTTTTTTTAGGTTTGTGATACCAGTGCAGTGCATAGCGCTGTTGGTTATCAAATGACGGATTATTAGTACAATTTCCATAAAAAATTACATGTTGTGGAGTATTTCCCTGTGATATTTACATGAAGCAATAAACGTAAATCTACAAGAAAAGTTTGTTTTTATCTAACCGATATAAAGATCTCCGTTACGGCGTGGTTTGTAACTCACAGTAGCTTGCCTACTGTACCAATTGAAGTGAATTGCATTGCAACCGTTACTTTCAAAAATAATTTCTCACATTCTTGTCACTGTTTTTAATTTGTACACGACCTTAATATTTGTTTATTTTAATTAACCTCTTAAGTGAGCATTAAGTCCCTATAATGTTAAGAATTCAGAAAAACTTAAGCCTCCATTCGTGTAAACTGGGCCTGACAGCTAACATAGTTAAGCAAACGATTAATACTAATAATAATTTTTATTTTACGGCTACGCTATGTCGATAAGACTGAAAAACTTCTTATAAATCTTTATAATTTCGTGAAACAAAAACATTATATGGTGTTTTTCCAGTAGTGAACGTATTTTGATTGCCCTCACTCGTTATACGTTACTCGTAAATTTACGTAAATTACACTAGTGTTTCGTAAAAACGTCATTCGCAATATTATCGCCGATCTTAAAATTTCATTGAAACAGGTGCCGACGAACATTTGAATTTTTAAAATTCACAGCTCAATAAAAATAATATACATGGTGTGTGGGAATGTGATATGACACGCTTTGGGTTATATTGCTACCATAGTTTTCAAAGATTTATTTAATATATTTGTCGAAAATACTGTGGAATACAATTTTTCAAAAGTGGTAAAAAATTGTCGTTAGTAAAAATAAATGCTTAAAACGTAATAAACTGAAAGCGAAAAACAATTTAATGACGAAATATGAAACGCTTACAAAAACTTTTATATGTATAATCAGAACTTATTCTCGCTTGAGAAAATCTGAATTGTCAGTCAACCAATACTCGCCAAACGGAATACGGTAACTGGATCAAGGTCCCGGCGCTTTACTTTGGCAACCTTAGCCTAATATTCCTAATTTCTTTTGAATGCGTAATCCCGAATTACCTGACGGATCGCGTGTTTGTTTATCGTGACCACCAGTTGGCTTAAGCTGTAATAATTGTCATAAAGGCGTATTAATTGCGCCCTGCACGTCTTAGTGGCGATTTGTATCGGCTAGCAATAAAGTGCTTGGTTACGTGGTTGCGTGGAGTAACCAGAGTGACCTTGGGCCGACTGGGTCCGCCCTGTACTGTATTCAAATTCGAATAGTCGCCCACATCCAACCGTGCTGCACGGATTTCCAGTGAGCTGTACTTCTACCTTATATTGTTTGGATAAGAGCGATTTTCGTGTGAATTTAAACGGTTGTTAAGCTGTTTGTCATTGGGTAGAGGATTGTTTTGCTGGTGCGGACTTATCAGCTGTTGTGGGTCTAGTACCCCATATGACGCCTGGGAAATACGACGTATACTTGTTACGATATAGCTTAAATTAATTTTGATTTTCAATAGTATTCAATGAGAAGGAAAGTGATAGTGATATGTTTTGAGTGATATTCAAATAGTTCAGTGAAGTCGGTCTTGGATAAGTTTTTTTGCTACCAGATATCGATGATACCAGACATATATCTCAGTTAATTTTAAATTTATTTGGTTATTTTTACAATTATCATTGGCATGCGAAATAATCTGAGGTATACCCGATGAAAACAAAATAATAATAAAAAACAAATTTTTATGATTGAGAGATAAGAATTTGTTTTATATTGATTTGATACAATTTTTCTGAGTTAAATAATGGGTGTAAAGCTTCCAAGATATATTTTGTCTTGACCAAGTGAAATTTTTTACATCTAAATACTCAAACTTTCTAAAATATTCATAAGTAGTAGGTCTTACTTTATTTAATATTAATGCTGTTTAAATTATTGAATTCCTCTTGGACTTAACATATAATCTATATGTGGTAGGCCATGATAAGGTATAAAATTATTAATCCTAGGAGATGTATCAATGATTCACCGTTGGTAAAGTGTTCGTGTTATTTGAAGCGGTATTCAGATATGTAGACAGCAGTGATACTTAATATTAAATCGCGTATATGATCATATTATAGTTTGTCTAAAATACGATGGATTGTCAAATTTAATATTCAATATACTTCCATCAACTCTTTTGATTTTCCAATGGTGGCCACGGCTTTCCACGGTTCGTCATAATCTTCCACGCCTGTCAAGTGCGAGTTGGCAGATGTTACACGCCTCAGAGAAATTCCGGAAGAAATCTAAGGTGCACGGAGGTTACTTCACGATATTCGTTACAACAAGTATCATATTTTATCTTAAATCGCCTTAATTTTGTATGTGAAGAAATACGCACTAACAGTTGGACCCCAAGCCGTTGAAGTGAAACGTTTAATTCGGCGCCATCACTGCTTTAATTCTTCAAAGGTAACTTTCCGCTACGTGACAAGCCACCATGCCACGTAGTTGTCGCGTGTCAAAGATTTGATCAGCTCAGTGGACATGCTGAAATAAAGAAAAGTAACACTCCGCGACAAGTGAACCGAGTAATTTGCGCACATTATTTTTTTCCTAATCTATTAAAAATATAAATAAAAGAACACACTGACTAACGTCGTTGCGTGTATAAAAACATTGACCGAGTTCTTTTTTCACAAAAGGTATGTTTAAATATAGACAGGTACATATATATAAAATAACGAATGTATTATTTAATATGCATATTCGTATTATGCATTATTATGTATTTACTTGCATTTATTTCATATTTAAAAACGATATATGAAAACTTAAAATAACTATTAATTTTATTATAATATTTGGGTAGGTATTTGAGATTTTTATAAAAAAAAAACACACTACGAAGCATTGTAAAACACACGTAGATTTTTGTGACAACAAAAATTAAATTTAAACGTATAAAGAGCCTCGTGCATACATACCATCACAGGCACTCATAAATGTATCTTAAAACGTTTGAATTTGCATTTGGACAATAAATCATCATAGCACGAAACAATAGTGCAAGGCCAAAGACATTCAAAGCGAGGCGAATCCCATAATTTTCAGAGTTCAAAACATAGTGTATGTCGCTTATTGAAACTATGCAAATATATGTTTGTCGGCCGTCACCCTTCCTTTCATATGGTAATTAGTTATCATAGATTATGCAAAATACCTGCACGTTACCACGAACACACCATTGTTGATAGGTACTTGAACTTGACTAGAGGTGTTGAACGCGAGTGACATTTTAAACCGAAAGCAACCGACTTGACGGTTCGTTAGCAGGCTATCGGTCTCCGCCGGTGGTGACCTTGCTAGCGTTAAAGCTTTTTCACGTGACCAAAAAGATCCGCACTAAAAACTAATCCTATTTTGCTGAGACCCCCAAAACTTACTCTGTCGACCTTTAGAAGTACCGAAATATCAATTGACTATTTATATATGTATTTTGTTATAGCTCTCTATAAGTTAGGGTTGATCAATTAAAAACAATAAACATAAGAGCTATAAAAGCTCGTACAGCTCTTAGTTAGAAGGGTGTTAGTTTCCCAAGCTGTGTAGAAAAGAATCGAAGGTGTGGCGCCCGGTCCGGAGCCGTTGGCTCTCGCCGGCTGGCAGCTCTATGCTGGACAGCGACGAGGAGTGGCCCTTCACTGTTATATCTCTGCCCGTCTACACACCTGAACCGCCCGTAAGTAAATGTTTTTTTTATGACTTGAATCAGTGTATAAACCGGATAATATTCATCGTCTTCCGTTGTCTTCAATTTATTAATATTAATTTATTACAACTAATAATTTTATTTCAGTATAGTCATTCATACATGAGTATTTGATAGGCAGTGAGGAGTATTTCTTAATTGCTTAGTTAAGGACGATCTTAACGTTTTGGACGATCGATTTTGGATCCCGCATAAAAGAAATGACGTCATTTTAGTGCATCCTAAATTAAAAGTATAACAATTTGATTGGAGTAGTCAATTTTTGATTCAAAATAACTATTAGTTATACAAGTAAATTAATTAAATTGTCCGTTCTGTTTAAAACGATTAAATTTTACTAATGATAATAACTGCCGATAATCAAAGTACTAAAATGTCACGAAATTATATACTTTGATAACTTACCTGTAATTTGTCCTAAACATATATTTTCAATAAAGCCCTAAACCGAAACTATATAATAAAGCAAGTATATCATAATAAAGATAATGTATGTAACTAATACTTTTCTACAATAGAAATTTTGCTGTTCTGTAGGGTAGATGTTAGCGCCACTACGCCTGCGCAACTCGGTTTTGTCGCCACGCCACATATTTCAGTTAATATATACAAACTCTTTGTCAAAACACGTTAACGAGAAGTATAAATATTAATTATGTTATAATTATTACCAAGAACAAAACGAAGACGTTGAGTAATCACCGAAATCTTTAATATAACGTATTGCGTGCCGCTGTATATTACATAATGTAATTTTTTCTCATAAATATTCAATTAATACGCGTGTGTGGGGTCATTATTAAAATCGTGAAAAGATACGGTAATGTAGTGTCGTGTATGGTAGCATATTACACGGTACTGTTATGTGTTACTAGAAATTTGCGTGCAGAAAGAATAATTGTCAGCGGGAACATTTAAAATATAGAGTCCAAAAACTCGCGTGAAAAATCATTCGTATTTCGCTAAATTAACAATAGTGTTATACAATTTTATCATCTCTCTCCAATTCACATCACTGGCCCCCGTTTACCGTTTTATTCAATTTCAATTTAAACAGAAAAAAATTACTTTTCTCATTACGTGTTATGTTAAAATAATTGACGTTACAATATACCAACAATTTAATATTATAATATTTACGGTTACTTAACTCGAAGACACATAAATAACATTTAAATCGTATCGGTCTTATAAAACGCCGCAGTCCACGGGCTATGCAGCGATTTGTGAGGTGACCTCGCCCACGACATATATTCCCACCCGGCTTACACGTGCGGCCTCAAAGAATTATTCGCGTACCGTACACCAGCTAGGAAGCATTTTAGGAGTTGCTCAATTCTATTGAAGTACGCTACGACAATCCACACACTGAAAGCTAGAAGGTCACAGTGATTGGATAAGTATTGTAATTACACGCACCGCGATAAGGCGTCCTTCGCCAACGGTCAGCCCTATCGGCCAAGGACTCCGGAATAATTAGGTTGTATTATTTGCGAGTTTGTTTACCACTGCCAGTGGTCACTCAAACGTCGAACATATCGGTCGGAAGTCAAAATACAACGATTAAGGATCCGATACTACGCCAAAAGCGCCGAAGATTTGAGAATCAGAGTTATGGTGAGTTGTCAAACGGAATTAACTTAACGCTAATTGTTTTCAAAAAGATTACTATAAACATATTATTATAGATGTATTTTAATTAACTATTCAATTGTTAAACTAGTATAAGTTTGAATTTACATACAATTTGTATACAGATATGTTACTACAAAGGCTTCTGCAAAATACTTTTTCTTCGTTTAATTATATACATAATATCCCTTATTATATCAAAAACCTATAGAGATCGGTAAACTCAAAGCGGAGAAAACCCTCCTTCATTTAACAGTATAATTATTCATCGAATTCGTACTTGCTACGCGTATTCCTTACAATCGTAGCAACATCCACATGCTTTACTCGGAATAGGGTCGCTTAAGTCAAGTAGGTTATACCGATAAAAGTAGTTGTATTCTTGGGAAATCACAAAAAAATTCTATTCGCTTGGATCGAATGGACCGAGCGAAATTCCCTTGTTAGCCGTAAAATTCTTTAATAAGCCACGTTAAACGGAATTCTTGTACCGGCGCAAATGTACGGCTCACGTGCCGGATACACGCGCTCAATGGGATTATTAAAATTATTTGCATGCACAACATTATGAGTAGTTACGTATAAGCTATCTTCGTATTAGTTCCTCTTTCTCGTAAAGTCGTAAAAATTAAAGTTGACTAAAAGAAGTTGCAGTGACCGCATCATATAAGATTTCAAAATCTTATTTATATCGTTTATACTTGAAGATATTTTTTTCATAATATACCAATTTATTTTTATATAAGTAGCCAGTTATTATAAAAGACAATACATGATTTTTTTTTTTGATTATTCGCGATTATAACTCACTTGATGTTGATTCAGAGGCAATAACATTACTTTGTACTATAACTGTTGATCATATCCAGGGGTGAAATGCGACATTTTGGGCTATACTGACTTATATATAAGTATGTAAGTCAATATTTGGGTGTACCTACATATATTACTCAAAATCGCCCAAAATATCGCTAAAAAAACTGCCTTTCAATCCTCGATATATGTATAACTTCACATCAATTTTCAAGACAGATAAATGAATTATTGAAATTTGTTATATTGTCAATCGCCGACCGTTGGCTTATATTATTTACGTTATTAAAATAAGAAGGTGCTTTGAAAATTTATCTCGAAAATAATTACAATGAATTCATTGAAAATAAAATAAAGAGTACAATTCCGTATCTTCAGTACCTTCGTATAATATCCGACAAAAGTTAACCTTACTGGAAATGCACCTGCTGTTATATCGTGTTCCGCTTATATTCGTTTGCTCAGCCGTCAAACCGGCCAAATCGTGTCAGGGGCGCCGGACTTGCCAATTCAAGCGACTGCGCCCAAACTATCATGCAATTTTAATTATAATTGTTGAATATTGAAGAATATTGGATACATCCAATTACTTTTATGTATTCGGTATAAAACAAAAATGCTAAATTCTGAGAAATAACACATAATTTGTTTTTAAAATATATACAATTTTAAAATGAAATAAAATAGGATTCAATGAAGTAAAATACAAACACTGAAGGATAGAATTATCTTATATATGAAAACAAAACCTCTGCCATTAACATTATTTAAATGAATTTTATTTCATTTTAAAATTAAAAACCTTTATGAAATTACATTATAAATACATATAGATAATACATATATTTCTTATTTCGGTCCCACATCGCTCCACGCACTCAGTATCTATCGATACATCGCTATCTCAAATGCTCACACGGAGAAGCATTTAAAGCCTTGTAACACCAGTTTTTGTATTATTAACGATTACATTTTCGATGGTAGGCGGCCAGCTACGGCAAGAAGAACGGCATGTGGTACGGTGGGACAGCGACGAGCACGAGTGGGGG
>DWQQ01000280.1:0-12500 GCA_018244775.1 Oxynetra roscius flavomaculata
CATACACGCCGGTTTCGGAGGCTCTTGACTCCCCCATCAGCCAATATCTGACCTATTTGGTCGAGATAGGTGAGTCTTTGCCTCTCAGCAAATGAATAAATATCTTAATTCTTGAAAATACCGTTTCATTACTGACTTTTCCATATACATCCATAATATAGATAGAATCTACAACACTTTGACTTATTTCAACAACTGTTGACGGTTAAGTCTTGTGGGTGGAATTCAATTTCATCGCAAGCCGTGGGCGATAGCACTCAAGCATTTCAACGATAACATTCGCCCACCTATACTAATCGTATATCCACACAACTGCGTGAAGTAAGTCAAATTTATTTAATGTGTAGCAGGATACAGTTTGTACACAAGCGACAGAAATCATTTGTTATTTGGGGAAATTCACAGTGGCCGCGTAGGATGGATGCACACTTGGAACTACTTAAAATGTTTGAATTACCGAGGATCGGTTAACAACTATTCAAGAAGTTTAATCAAATTTATGTTTTTGAATCTATAAATTTTTATTACATGATATATTTATTAAATTACTTCAGGGTTCTTGGGTTCATATTCTGGCGCCGCATCTCTCTCTTTACAATATGTGTGTATGTGTAACTTAAATCCTAAGGAAGGTACTCGTTTCGTAAAAGAAACAAGGGATAAAATATTATATGGAAATCATTTAGGTATTCAAGCGAACGGAATCGCCAGCAACAGTTAGTTATAAATGAGCACATCGGGATGCTCATAAATAATCATCTCAATAATAAATTAACTAAAAATAAAGAATATGAAAAAAGGAGTTGCATGAAATTGTTTAAGAGTCATTTAGTTATATAGAGGTTTTTTTTAAGTTGTACAATTATAAAATGAAATAAAATACGTACAAACAACGTTAATGTCTATGATTTTAACTTCATTTTAAAAGATAATTTTGAGTATGTGTTTCGATACATAGGGGATACAAGTATCATGGATGGATTATGTTTTATTTCATTTTAATATCGTATATCTAAAAAAACACCCCGTTTATTTAGACCGTCCGCGGCCGCCGCATGCGTGTCTTAACTTAACATTAAAATTCAAAATGCGATACGTGTTGAGATCTGTGAACGCAAAGGATGTTGAGATGTATAATAATTTACAACACATCTCTACATTGTCAACATAATCCAGCCGGGTCGGAACTGTCTACACGTCACCGCTGTCTACGAGACTTTAGATGATGCCTTTATCGTATGCGGACACGGCACCTTGTGAGCTAGTTCTGTGAGCTACTCTATCCTAGCTCGAGTTATATGTACAGCCTTTCCTTGGCTTTACATTGTAATGAACGTGTATAAACATGATATATGTAGCAGTTCTGAATAATTTTATTTATTATTTATCATACATGAAATCAAACTGGATGCATTCGTATATTTGTATTACATTCTATCCATGGTACGCATCCGAAAGTAGAAGCGTTGCGTCCGTTTTTGCCGCTCAAAAGCTGTTATTAAGAATCAATCACGTGTTTGTAAAGTTAAAAACGGTTTTTTTCCAGAGACTGCTTTTATGACGTGGGCATCCAAAAAATAATCTTTAAATTTCCCTGCTAAGGAGGTAAAATGTGAGAAAAATGTTCTTTGAAAATTTGTCAATTGTGTTACAAATGTGAATAGTGATAAATTTGGTCCTCTTTAAGTTTAATTTGTAGACGTTTTTGAAAATTCAAATTGTAAGTATTAGAATTCACCTTTCCTTCAAAAGGATGTGAATATATACGTCACTTTTATGATATGGTCAACCATCAAATTCTATGGGATATATTTATGTCAAGAAAGTAAATAGCGAACGACCTCGAACAGGATTGTAGGAGTAGGGCGGCTAGTATCAGTTAGTGTGGTGTTATTAGGTGTTAATAACTATATTAACCAGTTAATTGAAATAGATCACAGAGCCACAGAACTACTACAAATTACTCCAATTAGTTAATGTTACTGTGATATCAGTTAGCAACAGTTAGTATGAGTCATATTCTTCGACCGTCGCAGAAGTTGTGCTCTACTTGAGGGCTGAAATGATCGCTTCTAGTAGACACGTGGACCGACTATCACACCCTTAACACCGAAAAACAAATTGTTATAAGCACAACTGCTTCACGTCAGAAATAGGTGTAACGGTGGTACTTTCCCAGGTGAACCGTATACAGGTAGTACTACCTTTAGCGGGATATACATTTAGAAGTCCTCAAATGTACTATAATACAAAAGTCGGTCTATCCAAAAATATAACATACACAGAAATAAAAAAAAGTATTGTACTCATTACGTTATTAATAATGTCATTACCATTAAAATTTCTTGATTGTGTTCTATAGACCGTTTACTGCGATGTTCTGTATAATGTAAGGTATCCAAATCGATAATAACACCACGATAACATGGACGATGTCTGACCCGGCATTATTATTCAATAAGTCGTTTTACACGAACTGCTAGAGAATAAAAAGTCGATCGCGAAAAGTAAGACCAACTTTATACTAAAGCTTCGATACAGTTAGCGCTGAACTTAATGCTACGGGATAGGTTTCGACTTGACAATGACGCCTTTTATGATATGATTCATACCAATATAAAATTTGCAATTTGGAACAGCAAGTGTATCGAAAATTCTCGTAGTATTAAGCACGAAGTAATTTTAAGTTTCAATACAATAATCATTATTATACATAGTTTAAAAGAACCCCGCGGATCTACTTTATCGATATCGAGTGCTTCGGTGGCACTTGTCGACTTATCTTACGTTTACGCATTATTATTTTTTTAATCCAGTTCGTCCTGGCTAAGATATCAAGTTCATACTATAAAAATATTGATTCGTCATCGGACCTATATACCGTAGGAAGTGGGTTAAAGTTAAGCCATATAAGCCCTTACAAGTTACATAGTTACTAGTGAAGCTGATAAAAGTATAAAAAAACGTTCAATGTCAATATTCACTGTACAGTGTATGTATGTAGAAGATTGAAAGAATTTGTGATTAATAATATCATTATACTGGTATAATAATAATCAAATATGTGCCAAACTCAAAGGTAAAAAGATGTAAGATGAAAATAGATACTTTAAAATAGAATGGCGGAATATTATCAGCTTATTGTAATAGTCCACAATCGATGTGATTTGCTTACCATCTTTATCGAATGATTTCCAACATCGTTACAGTATAAGAGAGAAGGAATGTCGGGATTTCGGGCCGGAATTGTTGTTGCATAGCTACTACATATAACATAATGAATATGGAACCTTGAGGGTCTATCTGGGAGATATGATAATAAATATCGAAGAGTCGATTAGCGATCCATCACTTGCATTATAATAATCACGTTACTCATAATCGATATTGATGAGAATTCCCTATAGTCTTTTTAACAAAACCATATGTTAGGTATTAGTGATTTCCTCGCATTTATTTTGGACTTATAGCATCTTTTTTTAAGGAGAGATCCGTGATCAATAGTCAACGAAATTATTGTGTTCTAAGATAGTATACATACCAACATATACATAATACTTGGCTTTAAAATAACAAATATGAGTTTTATATATACATTATTGTACATATTCATTGCATTTCTATTTAATATAACAAGCATTTTAAACTTGAATCTTTGCTGCAATAATTAGGTTCGTTTCGAAGATATTCCTTACTCTTATTGTATATACTACTATTAACATTTGTTGCTAAACATGTGAGCGGTCCGCTGGGAACAGTGTATGGACTGAGCAAAACGGTTGATAGTTCTAACGCCACATTCACACCGACTCCCGTCTCTATAATGACACGTTTTATGACACTGCGATTAAAACGACAACCATGGTATCAACGATATAAGTGTTGAATATTTGAATATTTTTAATTTTTTACGTAGATCTAGGTATATGTAATATCTAAGCCACTGTAGGTGACTTTCTGTTGTGTGCCTACAACTGCACACAAATACATGAAATAATACGAGATAGATTTTCATTGTTACGTAACTGTAAAATCCTTAGACGTCATATACTTCTAATTGTTTCTACATCATGGACTAGAAGAATATACTTAAACGAAAAAATAATAATATTATAAAATTATACAAAAAAAAATATTTTCAAATTTGCATTTTACCACTACAGTTGCATTTAAAATTTTATTCAAAGATACAAAGATACTTAGCACCGTATGTTTTTGCCCGTTAGTAAAAGGACTGTTACGGTTCAAGACCCAGGTACTATCACGGCGCCCCAATAAGTTAAAATGGAAGACATATCAATGTGAAAGTACGATGCCCTTAGCCCCCCTGCAGCCCATTAACCCTCCACTACTGTAAGTAGATGTTTTACCACAGCTGGGATAGGCGTAGGGCATACTCCTCCAGGCTGCACCAGCACAAATTAGACAAAAGATCTAAAGTTTTTCTTCATTTCTACTTTCGAATTACTGACCAAACATAAAATGTGAAATTAGATTTTTTATTGAGTGAAATATTACATCACCAAAAACAAACGAACTTATTCCTATCTCAACAATGAAACGTTTATGAAGGCTTTCATGAGAATAGCAACGACAATATGAACTACGTGAGAGATAAAAGAATTCATTATTAAAATACCTCAGCGACTGCAATTGTCTGCTAAATAGGATTTAAGATGCAATACGTGCTGACTCGGGCCGGGGAAAGCCATATTTCACCTGGCTCTTCTTTTTCCGCTACTTAAGTTACGTTGTTATCGTTACGTTATACAAATGTATAATACATCGTAGTATTTTATTAGTCGTTATTTTCTTTGTTATACACACAGATACACAAACTTACAGACTTACTTACTTACAGATACATGTATGTAAGTGCGAATACTATTTTTTTTACCGATTACATTCCAAACAACCGTGTTAAATACGGTTTAAAATGCAATATAAATAAATTAACTCAGAGAAAGAGAGAGGAGTGGTTCGGGAGCAATGGATAGTCGGTAACGCAGAGGTTATTCATATCAGTTATCGGAAGCACCTTTTGAGATTAATTATCATTTATAAGAAATTAATAACGAGAAAATACACTTACATCTCTAATGCTCATAGCTGTTTCTGCATTAACTACAATCTGAAGCACAATTGAGGTATTTACACGTAAATATACAGCCTTATTTCTTTGTAGCATTAGGACTCCGGTCGACAATAGTAATATTGTCTCATTTGCATGAGTGCATAAGTTGTCAGTTCCTTTGATGTTTTGCATCTAATATAAAGTCGCAGTGACTATGAAATTTGAATAAATTACAATATATGTATTAAGGTAAATATAAATAATTGCATATTGTTATGTACCTACTTTGTTTAATGTATGTACAAATAAGTTATTTTATTAAACAAAATAAGAATAACGTGTCGAATAAAGTGATTCGTTGTTTTTAAAATATACGTATGCATACTTCTACGGGTGACCAGATCTTGACCAGAGCTGTGGAAATTGATGCCTAGCACGAAGGCCTTTCGATAGTTTTGGATTGTCATCACACGTATCTTCAGTGCATAATTGCTTTATTACTATTTGGCTGCCCCCTTGGTGCAATGGTTAGTAAACCTGATCGCTGCGCTGGGAGTCGCGGATTCGATTCCGGACAAATATTTGTGTGCTGAGCACAAGCATTTTTGTATCTGTGAGCAAAAAATATATATAATTAAATATATTTTAATGTGTATATTTATAAGCCGTCCAGTTACCATTCAGGCACTGCTTAAGTGCCTACTTTAGGATGACATGTCCCTGTGTGGAGATGTCCGAAGATATTTTTATTATTTTTAATAATCGTGTCTCCACTCTGACATTAATTCTGAAAGCTATGACGATAGTCGGTACCCAATTAGTTTAAAAGCCGTTCAGCGACACGATTGCGGGCTGCTGTTGAAAAATAAATCTGGCACTTTATAAATTGTCATTCGCTCTCAAGTCCGATGCTATTTTAATTTTACTATATTGTTATAATAATAATAATAAGTAAACTATAGTTAAACTGTGTGTGAGTGTAGTTAATGTGTGTGTATGTGTGTGTATTCTATATAAAAATTATTTTAAGACAGACTTATTTAAAACACTAACCCAGTTCACGGTGCTTGATCTTTGGACTTAAACTGGCTCACGAACTACGTAGAACTTTCGAGAAGTCCGCACGAGATCTGCTCGACTGTTCCCTTCTTCATGATCCTTATTAGCTTCGAGTCATCTCATTCTGCTGCTGTTCATTTAAGTTTTTGAGCCATATTATTAATTTATTTTTAACTTATTAAAGAAAATGAAACCAACATGGGCTCGAAGTTTCTTTAAGTGTTTATTTCATGAGCTATTTTTGTATTTTTGCACTTTTTATTTATTTATTCGCTTAGTTATTTCCTCAATGTATAGCCATGTAAATAAAACTCTTGATATCATTTCTTATCTTATTTTTATTCGTAAGTGTGAGCATTAATAAATGATATCGTTTTCGGAAAAGCATTACGCCTTCTAGGATTGACACGCTGTTTAAGGTCAATCTTTTTTTTTATAGAAGACCATCATCCTTCTGCTGTTTTAATACACTTTACCGTAAATAAATGGGCTATTAATTTACAAACTTGTAGCTCATACAATATGAGACTAGACTAGACTAAGCTTTAGCTTGCAGCACATAAATGACTAGTTATGACCATCTTCACATTTTTTGTTTTTTTTTATTTTCAATCCCAACTTAATACTTAACAATTTCGTATATATTTCGTAAATACTTTTCCACGTATTTCAACAGGAAATGTTAGCGAAATAAGTTTAAGGCGTCATGTCAACCACAATTAATGTTACTAAGATGATCCTAGGCCGGAGTCATCGTCGTTTCGGCGTGGCGGCTCGACGTCTAAGTGGATACAATATTTCATACTTACATAAAACAACTCGACGCAAACTGTGCAAAAGCAGAAACAGCGAGTGCTGCTCGTTGATAAAGGACACGTTGAAATCGAATTTTTAACACTGGATATCATGAAGTCACCGGAAAAATCGGTATATATTATTACGATTCGTCTTTGCGTAAAATTGAGGAAATTCTCCTCATTGAGTTTTAAACAATTTCACGGTGAGTAGTGAATTTAAATCGAGTGCTACGAATACTGGTGAATTTTAGAACAAACTTATACGCTTTCAGTTGTCATCAATCGGCATGTGAGTGAAATTGACGCAGCGCAAATCAATTTCGTGTAGTACCTGCCGTGAGCACCGTGTTGTTATACTCTTGCTGCCAAACCGTAAAATTGCTATTTGTTTTATATTTCGGCTACCTCCAGCCCATGGTGTAGTTTCTGAACATGTTTTTAATACTCGATTTTTATTTAAAATTGCATATAACATTTTCGCAACAATGAATTTTGTTAAGAAGTTAAAGTAAGTTGATATGAAAAAAATCGGTCGGTTTAAAAGAATTTCCGTGAACTGTCACGAATTTATGTATTTCAATCGTTTTAAGCTTTCGGTTTGCGTTAGTACCTATCGGCACACTCGGCCATTACTCGATATAATTGGAATGTTATTCGGAATGTTTTTTTTTTGCGAATTTAATAGTCTTATATAATATATTTACCTTACCTTATATTTCGTAAATCCGGTAAGTAAACAAAGGAAACAAACCGAAAGCTTCGGTGGCAATGCGAAACGAATATAACAATTTACCAATGTAAAGTATATGTGTGCATCAGTGCGGGCAAAAACTGTATGGTAAACAAAGTCCGGCAAATAGTCTGACATACGTACAGGAGTACACAGCTACACGGCGGTGCTCGCTGTTTGTTTACGACATTTAAATTCAGTACAGCAACTTACGGGAAAGAGTTTTAGCATTTGTCCGGTGCAGCTGAACTCACATACAGAATTGTAAATTTATTCGTCGGTTTCTTAACGCCGGGGTCATTGGCCGAGATCGCTGTATTTCTATGTTCAGACGTCATTTTCCGCAGACTTGCGTATATTGAAATAGATATTAGAATAGATTTGCCATTGAATCTTTATTTGAAAGAAATTTGTTTGGAAAATTTGAGTGTTGTTCTACATTATTTGCATTGATTGTGAATCAATATCAATATACAAATAATAATTTGGATATTGCAATGTTCCAATGTATATTGGCAGAGATTCGGGCTAGCGGTCAACCCGTGTTTCAAACACTTCTCAGCCGACTTGAAGCCCTCCGACAAGATTTGACGATCATTAACCAGCGGTAACGACGAACACCGACTGCTTAACATGACCTCCGAAGCGCATAAACTCGCGTGAAATTTTTCTGTTAGCGGTCATCTATCCACATATTGATCGTGCCCGTTACATTACAGATCGCTTATGATATGCAACCGCGGTAAGGTTACGAGCCATTGCTTAGATAAGGGACTTATTCATTATTCCGTTTCCACTGACTGAACCTCTTTGCAGCAATCGCAAGACAAATATTCTCACCTGTACGTATGTAACATCATAAAATATTAGCTATTAAATAGTCTCACTATTGTCGAATAGACTAGTCAAAGATATTGCGTAATTTATTTTTGTGAGCATTGGAATGCTTTATATTTAAATGTTCAGTAAAATATTATGAAAATGTAGCAGCACCCGTGGCTGCGTTATAGCTGCGAAACAAAACAGAGTACGTGTTACTGCCCCTAAACACGGCATAAGAAGGTGTTGCTTATAATTTAGCCGCTGTAAGATTGCGCAGTAATGCGGGGTAAGGGCTGCTCGGATTGCTGTATTTCCTTAATAGTCTGCATTTACCCTCGCCGACAATTTGTGACAAGAGCGTGAGCTAAATTGTCGCCCGGAGGAAATAAACTAATTTACTTATACATGACATTCATAAACTAAGCGTTTGTTGAAATACAAACGGCTACTGAATGAGAATAAGTAACATAATAAAGCGAAACAATAGACAATTGGGAGACGCGACGACCGTTTAAGACGGGTAAAGGTTATTATTCTGTTATTGTTCACTTATACTTTTGGTATTTTTCTTGTTGTCGGCTGTGGCTTTTTGAATATCCGGTATTGTTACTTTTTTGTGTCACTTCGCAATTAATTTTCAGAGCCGCCATGAATTACTTATGCACATTTCTTAAAATTATTGTATTAACTAGATTAAAAACGAACACATAAGTTTATTTAAAATATATGTTAACGATTGGGATAGATATATCTGTTCGGGACCGCATTATGTTTTTAGAAAACGAAACAGAAATCTATTTACTGGCCTCCTATAAAATTTACATTTATTGATAAACACTATAAGGTCCAAGCATTTTTCAATAAAAACTACATTAATAATCATGATAGTTTACTTCAAAACACACTCGAACCGACATTATTTCAGAGCACAAAACAACACAAATACAATTGTTTACCAGTTATCCTATGAAAAGGAACTATTCGTATTTATACGTATTAAATTTGTTGCTATGTATACATCATTTAAATAGTATTATTTCTTATTTTGTTTAACAATTGTAACAGCCATTAAGTTTTAGTGTGTCATCATTGTTATTTCACTTCAAACGAGCTGAGCACTGCGAGTAACTCAGCGATAGTCAATTTTCTGCCCTCACATAAGCTTTCTCCCACCAAAGTATCTCATTTTAAAAACTTCTACGTATAAAACATCACTTTAACGCTATGTTTAACATACTGCGGCATATAAAACTTGAAGTTGCTGCATATTTTCATACCAAACGTTATTGATATCACTTCTGCATATTAATTAGACACATTCTGCATGAATATATGTATAGGTACATATGCATTCGTACTACACTATGAAAACCATATTTCAGTTTAATGGAATGCACTTTGCATATATGAAAGAGTAAAAAGTGAAATTTTTTGGCGTCGTGTACATTAATCTTTATTAACTTATTATTTCGAACGCTGCCCCATTATAAATGTTTATCCTTGAAAAATTGCCAACTATACCTAACTATATTGTATTATCATAATATGTATTATTAGTAAACTTTTCAGTGTGTCTAAGCGCATGACTCAGTGAAAAAAATAACGATAGATTGAAATTTTTATATTAATGCAATAACAAAACATATTAAATTCGACCAATATACGAGTACTTTCGCTTCTTGAACTACTGTATATGTAGATAGGTAAACGTTGAAGTTCACTGAAATATATAAAATTTTCTCTTAATTCTTTTGTATTTTGATAAAGTTCATCTAACATTGTGTGTCTATTGGCCAGTGTCAGGGGAAGTTTCTGCAACTAATCGACGGGTGTCAGTCGTAAACGTTCACCGCGGAGTTGGGAAACTTTTCCTCTTCGCACGGAATCGACGCAATGAATTATGCATGGGAATTAACTTTGACGCCAGATACCGGCCAAAAGATTTATTTGCCGATATGATGTGTTAGAAAACAATCCAAGTTGTTGCCAGTTTGTGAATTATGGGTATTGTTGTAAACGTAAACGCGTCAAGCGTTCAGTGAAGTTTGGACATGTTAATACTTTTTCACCTGTTTACGATTTGCTCTCGTGCGAGAAGGGATTTAATACTAACCGTACATTGTTTACAAAAGTCGCTTATGGGTAGTGTAAAAAAATTATATTAGGTCAATGACAAGAAAACACTTATTTGCCGGAAGACTCACTTGTTTTCCTATTTCATGTCTTGTTTCATGTGACTGCAGCCTGCTACATTTTACATTGAGAGTTTTTAATGTTTCTGTCTACCTTATTTTTCACAGTATTCTTTACAGATGCAACTTTGTACTGTAAAGTAATTATCAACTGTCTCTTTTACACGCCTCTGAAATAGCTTTAAAGTTCAAAATATTTATGTATTTAAAAACATGCATAAAGATTTCTGTACTGAACCGAATTATTTAGTCAATTTATTTGTATGTTATGCAAGTTTATTATTACATTTGGAATATTTAATCATTCACATGCTCCTGCCTCTGTATATTTATATTTTTGGTCATTTTTTTTATCATTTTATTTTATTAAGTTGTTTAAAATAAATCGCTTTTGACTCACAAATAAATGAAATAATAAGCTGCCTATTGTTTCGTACTTTGTTTAATAATAAATAACTTTGATTAACTTTCTTTCTTCATATTTAGTATTTCGACGTGCAATTAATGAAGCGTATTGTGTTGTACATTGTTTGAGTTTCTTTTGTTAAAGACACGACACTATATCCTTTTTTAGAACGTAAATATCAAGATTTAAAAGTACACAATCACTTTTCATTATATTTACCTATAAATTTTCAAGTAAACACAGTGAAAAAGAAGCGATTTATGTCATTAAAATGTCATACAAAAACAGAGCCGGTGTAGTGGCGGGGTAGCCTTTTATCTGAGTTACGCACGCTCTTACAGGACCTTCCCGGAAATTTAACTTCGTTAAGAATGAAATATGTCCCGTCGTTATTCCACGGCTTGTTGCGCGAACACTTACATTTCCAGTTCTCCACCTCTAGTTTTCTCATCAGACCCAACGGAAATAATTTTAACCGAGACTGAGTTATGACAAAACTCCGACGGACATTGCCGCATCCGTAATGAGAATGGAGTCGAGATATGTCGGTAATTTATTATCACATGCTCGCGTTCGGAGCGCTTCGAAGCAAGAAATCGTCTGTTTTTTGCCACAAATATCAGAAACTAGACAAGCTCAGTGGCGGATATCAAACGTGCAATATCGTTACTTGTGGCTAGCATTAGGAATATTTACTGCGTGTTCTAGCGTTAGCAAGAGATAAGGCGGGTACAACATGAGGTGAAATAGTGGTTGGGTGGCGCAAGGAAGTATTTAATTAAACCTTACCGAGGGGTACCTTACATCACCCTTGATAATCACCGGTGGGCTGCCGACACGTTCACTTGTTTGAATAACAGATTACTGCCATTGTAACAAGCTTTGGAGTTTTGAGTTTAATGACTTTAAGATGATTCAATAAAAAATCCGCTGTATGAGAGTATCAGTGAGTAAGTAATATATTTTACTACAATCATTATATTTTACCATAAGTATAATCTGAGTATTTACTATATATTTTAATGTACATAAATAAATAATGGTCAGTAATTAATCAACGATAAAATATTATTGAAAACGTGGTATTATTTATGAGCAAGTAATAAATTTAGTCTTAAATTTCATCGATAATCCTATGTATGTATGTATGTATATGTATTTATGTATAATGTACATATATGTTATCTTTCGGGGTGATCGGTCAAACAATGTCGAAGGCTACAAAATATTCAAAAAGATATATCTAGATATATATATATATACTTATATCCTTTTTACATATAAGACACAACTGATAATTTTTAAACAACCTATGTTTGAATATTTTAATAACATAATATCGCATGCTCCGTTGGTTCGGACATTTAGAAAGAATGGGTGATGAAAGACTGACAAAACAGATATACAATGCGAGTGTTGA
>DWQQ01000281.1:0-12491 GCA_018244775.1 Oxynetra roscius flavomaculata
CATCAGAAGTTTTAATGTAGATATCTATACCGAATCGATGTCGTAATATTTATATACATATGTGTGAGTGAGTGTCTCAGTGTGCGTGTGTATGTAAATTACACATGTTGAGTGTGGTTTCCCTTAGCGACATGTTTATAGTCGATATTTTGTTTCTACATCCAATTTACTGGCGTTGAAATAAAAGATAACGCTTCAAGTTCATAATACATACATAAACTCGAGCTTTTATACTAAGCGTAGGCGACACGATAACGCCCCTCGTTTCCCATTTTAATTTAGTTATCGCACCTTTTTTCATATGTATTTTTTTATAATATATCGGACATATGCTTTTAATAAAATAGATAAACATTTTTAAACAATATTACAGTTCGATTCATCAATTTCTATACAACTTTTTTTATCACAAATGTAACTATTAGAGGTCAATATTTACTTCTGCAATATTTTAGCCGACAGCATAGTTTTCAACAAAATTAGTTCAGTGGTCGGATGACGCAGCAAATAAACCAACAAAACAAAACAGCTTTCGATATTATAATATTCATAAATTATTTATTATTTAATATTAAAAGTTATATTATATTAAGAGCAAGAGTTATATTAAAAGCTCACTATACAAAAGCGGTGATAGCTTAATAATTAACTAACTCCAAGGCTCTTAGGTTAAAATCCTAGCGCGTAACTCTTTGTTGTCTATGTGCGTCTTCAGAATAAAAATTAAGATTAAGATTAAGATTAATTATTAAAATATTAGAATTAAAATATGACTTGTAATAATGAAGGAAATAATCGCAGGGAAATGTGTACGCCTTAGTGTTATCCATAATGTTCTCTAAGTCATGGGAAGTATGTAAAGCAGACTGTGGCTTTTAACCATTCTCATTCTGAGAGAAGACCCCTATCCAATATAGCAATGATAAAATGCTCGTCGACGATAAGCGCACATCACTAGCGTAAACTTCAAGGTAATAATAATTAAGAATAATACCAGTGTATAGATAAGTATGGTGACGAAAAACCTCTTATCTAGTCGTAACAATAAATATCTTGATTTGTGCTCGATGTCAGTTATACCCACTATAAAGCTAACATTAGCCACTATTAGCACATATTAGCATATTCAAAATGTTCTGTGATAAGGATTATCAATTTAAGGAATTAGAAACGTTATGTAGTTAAGGCTAAGAGAATCTGTTGGAAGTTGGAAAAATGTAAACGTTCCAGCAGTATGAAAAACTATCGGGACTTGACATGCGTGGCTATCACCTCTCATTGTGGGAGAAAACCGTTCCCCAGTAGCGGACTGATACAAGAGTTGATGATTATAAAGATGATTAGGTAAGAGCAAGAAAAGAGAGGGACAATACTAGTCTATATATTTGAATTTCGTTTGACAGAAATTTAGTGTTTCTTCCCGGCACCCGTATACATCAGTTAAACATTTTAGAGTTCATTATTGATTGAAAAGCGAAAATGCCCCTCACCCACTCCTCCCACGTATCCGCTTCTCACATGACACCGTAAAACAAATCACAGTTACAGAATATTCTAGGAAACAGAAAGTAAAATGGAATTATTTGCACTCCTTGTCCCCACCCCAAATACAAGGTAGATAGGAACATTTCGGAAACGCGTAGCGTGAGCCCGTGGCCTTAACAAGAGCACCAAATTAACATGCACCATATATCTTAATAACATGTTTCATGTATGCTAATTTGGGGCGCTTTTACGAGACCGGCCACTCCGATGATATACGGATCTCAGGTATGTTATGAGATTGTTATAATATACCTACGTATAAATACGAACAAGTATGAATATACTCTGTATATAACATATATGTGTGTGTGTGTGTGCGAGACAACGTATGTGTTTTGTTTTTTAGGGTTTTAGGTTGTAACAATTTATTTTCAGATGACTTACATCAGAACAATGTTTACATTTAATGAACACAATATATATTCGTTCGTCATCTAACGGACATAGGTAGGTGATGTTATTGTTTGATTTACCTGAGCACAATAATATAGCACTCTCTGCCTACCCCGCTAGGGACTTGGCGTGACGGTTATTTATTTATTTATTTATTTACAATAATATATTTTTTTATACTAGCCAATGTACCAAAAACAACTTTTGTCCGAGGACCTTATTATTCAGTACCCAGGTACTGGATAAATGTCCTTGAAATGTTAAATATAGATAAAAAACAAACTAATTACCAACATTTCATTATTGTCAGTTGAGTATGTACATATATACATACATACATATGTAGGTGAATGTATAATTCATAAATACAAATGTGAAATAAGCTTGATGCCGACGGAATTGAGAACTGAGTAAGGCTGAATTTGCATAAATTTTGTACTCACGAAGCGTCATTGCGTATTGGTGCTGGTAAGCAGCAGTCTCAAAATTGCTGCTATCCGGTTGATGTCATATATATCCCAGAAAAGTTATGACTTTGATAGTACACATACTTCAGATATTACAATTCTACAATTTACATAATAATATGTATGTCTGTCATAAATGTTAAATAATGTTATACTGAAAAAAGGCTTAAGCAATAGTGTAAATCGCAAGTATTTACAACATAGCATACTGTGAGTTAGTTAAGGACCGACGACCGCCATCTGCCCTTGGATAGACGTCGAAGCTTTCACGAGCTTTTTAGTTCCACGAAATCATAGTTGTGGTACAATGAAAAACAATATAAAAAAAATACCCGGAAAAAAGATCCAACTAAATAGCATATTGAATGAAAAAACAACGATACATATTTTAAGTGTCTTATGTCGCAGCTTTACTTCCACTACGAATATAATAGTTACAAACAAGTAACACAGTTACCACAAAACAAACTGGGATCCAGTGTAAGCCGGCCCGTGTCCCCTACAAAACAGCTACATAACTGCTCTTTTGGTAATAAGAGTCATATTAACGTTGGAATTCAAGGAACGCGTAATCACGTTAATCACATAACAAGCGAACATGCACTGTACGCCAAAAGGATAGAGACACAAATAAAGGCAGCGCAACACGTAAGTAGGTTTTGTAAAACGTCACATAAACCTCACGGAATAATGAGCGTTAAGATGTTTTCAGGCGGTGCGCAAGTTACACGCGATTATTAGGAGGCTAAATATCGTTAAGTAGGTCGCCGTTATGGATCTGACATAAACTCAGTTATGAATAGTGTTTTAGTGTATGATGTATCTAAAATATATTCTACATTTGGCTACATTTATAAGTTACTCTTGTTGTATTCTATGTATGATATTACTGTCAATCAACTCGCATTTATCGATAAAATACAGATTGATTAAAATATCAAATTTAGTGGCGTTTTTATTTTTATTTTATTTTTTTGAGCATAATAAAAGAAACTTACATTTTGCAAACCGCATAAAATTGTTGTAAAAGTGACTTTTGTTATAGTCGACTGGAACAGCAGGTCGTCCTTTAGACGCGCGTCCACTGCACGCAGTGTGGAAACGTCATAGCCCGGCGAAATGCGGAGTACGGTACCGACAATACAATGTTAAGAGTGTTAGGAGCTTCGCAAGTAGGTCGTATAAATTCAAAGCCATCCGGCTATGAATGGCACGTTAACTTGGACGAGCTTGGACGGTTCCTAATCGCAGGGTAGCTATGGGTTTCGGGTAATTTAGGAATGTAACATGTATCTCATTTGACGTTGGAAGAAATTGTTGAATTCGACCTTTTTTTCTTGTATACATTTAGATCGTTATTATCCTATTCAATTAAACAGAACATTGCCATCAGAATTCTCTTGTCATTCTGAAATATTGCGTATCAAATGTAAAGTGAAGTATGACATAAAATAATAAAGGTCAGTTAAGAAAATAGCATAGGGGCATGCAGCAGTCACAAGTGATATCTGTGTCCGACCTCGAAGGGCAACGGGCGTGGGGTTGTTGGAGCCAATTAATTTGGTGGACATGACCTGTGAATAGGAATTGGAGTGCGCTGTGGCGTGGACATAAGAGATATAGACTGCTACAACTCGTCATACAGGATCGTGGACGCGATGATGAAAAAAGAAAGTCACGCAAAAGCGACGACCGGTGTGTAGAGGTCGCTTAGGAATGTAATTAGGGTTCTTTTGTTCTGCCTTTAATGCTTGGCGACATAACTTTGCAAGCGTAATTTCGTAGAGAGAAAACTTGTAAGGAACATTTGTAGATTTAATAAATTACATTTTACACGTAGTATTAGTACAATATGAAAGATTCATATCTCAAATGCACTTAGGGTCTTATCATACTATCGGTTTGCAAGCGGATGCCGGGCGGAGCGGGCGCGCAGCGAATGCGTCGCGAACACGCCGCGGCTGCACAGCGAGGACGTTGCGGACGCGCGGCAGATACGCAACGTTTTCGTCGCGTGTTTGTAGCGAGTTAACGACGTACAATTTACTCACTAACAAAATGGATTCCGAGGAGGAAACACTGCTGTTGGCTTTGTTACTTCGAAGGCGCCGACTTCGAGCGCAACCTCGAATTTGGGAGGATCTATTATAATATCAATTAATCGAATGGAAAAGAGCGACTACTTTGTGTTGTTTTGCAAAAGAATAAAAAATAATCCAAAAAAATTTCGTACCTACCTGCGAATGTCAAGACCTACATTTTATGAGTTGTTGCATTTGATACAAATTGACATAAGACATGAAGACACACATTTGAGATTATCAGTGTTACCTGAAGAAAGGCTCGTAATTACTATAAGGTATGTTTTTAACATTAAATGAGTACACAGGAGATGCTTAATTATACTTATTTAATATTATTAATCAATTAATCATATGTTACATACTTATTATCAACATAACGGTGGTTTTACCGTAGCGATTAAATTATTTCCCAATAAAAGTTGGTGCCTGATCAGGTTTTAGGAAATTACTATTCTGAAAATAAATCACTATAAATTGTATCAGCGTTACTGTTCTCGTCATAAGCACTTGGTGAAGAATTAATTGGTTGTAATGAATTATTTCGGGGTGGCTCTGGACTTGTAAAATATCCTGGAAAGTTTGGAGGATAGCTGTTAGACATATGCTTGTATTTTTTCAAAACTCCCATGATCTCCATTTTGGCATCCATTTTATAGTCTGGATAAATTGATTTTAAATCTTCAACCAGAGACAATACAAAGTTGTATTCGGGTTCACTTTCACTACTTCTGTCTTTATTCATCCTCTTGTCCATCCTTTGCATTAACTTTGTAATCATTTTATCCTCAGCATCATAAGATTTTTTCTTCCTTTTTGTTTCATTTGTTGTATAATCATCGCTTATGTTTATTGTATGATCATCATCTGAAATTGATGGTGGCAGGGTTTTCGAAGGCGAGTCCGCGTAGTAGTATTCAAAAATGATAGCAAAGGTGAATACACGTATTCTTTAGAAGTAGATGCACCGGAGCCACTCCTGATTTTTTTATTCCTATCTTTGACGTAAGCGTCGCGGATTCCTTTCCATCTTTTTTGCAATTTGACAACTGTAACAACAAAGAAATATTTCAGGTATTTGGCAACTGGGTGCTCTTTAATGGACCTGCATTTTTCATTTAGAATAGGATTTTCAACTATACAAAAAATAGTTCGGGAGACATGTCAGGCTATTATATATTATATATATATAGAAGAAAATCGTTTAAATATACCACAACCGAAACAAATAACAAATAATGAAGTAGCGTTGCCTTTTACTTTTATTGGCAACGACCGTATGCCGGTAACTATTTAACGCCTACAAAAAGAATATATAATTATAGATTAAGCCGAGCACGAAGGTATATAGAGTGCACTTTTGGAATCATGACTAATAAATGGCGTATTTTTCATCGACCATTAAATGTTGGAATAGACTTTGGCGAAGAAATAGTCAAAACTTGTTGTATATTGCATAATTTTGTACGATCTAAAGTTAAGGTAATAAGACATCGTAAGAAAGTACCACAAATATTTGGACTTTATGGCAATCCACATGTTAATGGAAATGTTTGTAGATTTTCTGGTAATGCGATAAGAGATAAATTTGCCGTCTATTTTGTCTCAAATGAAGGGGCATTACCTTGGCAGCATAAGTACATATAAACAATATTGTGTTTCTCTTACCTGCTTCATTTTTCTCCGTAAAGCCTTGAATAAATATATTGCAAATCTCTTCCCATGCCTTTTTTTTTAAATTACGATCACTAAATTCTCTGCTTTTTTGATCCCATGTTACGTAACGACTCTGAATTTCACTTATAAATGACTCTGTATCAATATCCGAATCTCCCAATGATGCCATGGTGATATATACAATACGTCCTCTCACATTCGCGTCTCGTTACGGACTGCAGTGAGGCGGGGCGGACGGGCTGGCGTTTGTACGAGACAGTACAAGATGGCGTCCACGCTGCTATTCGCGGGGCGATCTCGTTGCGCGTCCGCAACGAATTCGCTGCGCATACGCGGCGTGTTCGTTGCGCGCCCGCTCCGCTTTGAGGACGCTCGCAACCCGCTAGTATGATAAGGCCCATAGAGCACACCTAACTGATAGCACATAAGATAATTAACACCAATGACTTTTAACTAAACGCGCAAAATACTGATTTAGTCACTGATATCGGGGATCTTTAAGTATATTCTGTGGACCACACGACTACTGTTGTTTGAATTGTTTAATTTTTATTAATTTAATTTTTATTACATTGTTATGGTATTTAATCAGGATTGAATAAAATTGTTATTCCAATGTTCGTACTAAATTATCCATTCTGTCTTGAAACGGGACTGTTCCTTCAGATATAAAATAGTTCATGAATTTGTTTTGTTTTGTTTTGTAGGAATGATGAGGCAAATATTGTATAGAAACTTGTAATGTGCATTGACCGCAGCAAATAGTGTAATGCTGAAAAAATCTTTTTTCTTATAATACTAATAGCCATTTGATGTTATAATCGGAATATACTTTCCATCACATGCTCCGACACGGTGTATGAAATTCCACTGGCATTAGAACTATGCCAACTGCGTTCTTACTCTTCTGGACATGCTGGCATCTGAAGACGAATTGTACATTTTTTTTTATATTTCTTACAGAATTTTATATCGTCGGGTGCAGTTATACCGAAAAACGTTGGCTCACAGAAAAGGAAGGGCCAAGCTGCGCATCTCGATAAACAGGCAAACCTTTATCGAGGCGCCGAAAAGATGATGAACCGAAATGATTCAGAATGGGATGTATTCGGCAAATCGATTGGCTATCAAATGAAGGATTTGGAGAGAAGACAATTAGCAATATGTCACAAAATTATATCGGACGTTTTGTATTATGCCAAATTGAATAGGCTCTCCGAA
This sequence comes from Oxynetra roscius flavomaculata, assembly GCA_018244775.1. Taxonomy (NCBI): domain Eukaryota; kingdom Metazoa; phylum Arthropoda; class Insecta; order Lepidoptera; family Hesperiidae; genus Oxynetra; species Oxynetra roscius. The sequence continues at coordinate 7,385 of DWQQ01000281.1, forward strand.
GATTCGCACGTCCTTCTCCTCAACAAATACAGGCGTGATCATATCTCAACCTCTCATCACCACTCTCATAATTTCCATCACCGCGACCATAGCCACCGCAACAGCAGGCCCGTTGTCTCTCACATTCATCACCATCGCGTCCGCCATCCTCAAACGACTTCTTGTCTGCCCGATTCAACAACTTAGGTTGATTGATGATGATTGATCGGTGTTGTGAGTGATGTAGGTTGAATGTGTACCTCGTGTTTTAATAAAGAATTGTATTAAAACAAACCTCGGATGACTTTTTTTTTCTTACCTTAATATAATGTACGTATAATATTTGTAAATCGCCTGGCATGTTTTTAACATGATTATGGATAGAAAAGGTTGTGATATGAGATAGTTAGGACGGGACTACCCATGTTTTGCGCTCACGCTATAAGTTAGGGTCGTCTTTCTCTTTTTCTATACAATGAGATGGTAAGCCTAATATTTCTTTAAATTCGTTTGCTACTACTCATTCGTTCCTAGTTTCGTAGGTCTGTCGAGTCCACTATGTGCATATTTGATAGATTTGTTTCTTGGGAAGAAATATTCTTTCACTCATATCCTTCTCTTTTTTTCCTTTTTGAATACTTCATGGTAGTGAGCGCCAAACTTACCGCTGAAAGAACTGTTTGACGTCGCCATATCGACAGACGTGCACAGATATTTCTAACGCAGCGATTTCTAATGTAGTTTAACGTATAATCGCCACCCGATAATCTCGAGGGACTGGGTCCGAGAAAACGTGTGTATAGGCGTTTTACATGGTCTTCGCTCGTTGGTAGGACTTATGTACTAATACGGAGCGTTAATAAATAATATTGTAATATTCATCCCAATGAATATAATAACAATAATAATTAAAATAAATTGACGTCAGAATTTATATCAGTGTCCTCAAATTGGAATGTATATTTGATCCAGTATTTTAAGAATTACATTTAATTTTCGCAACGCAATGTTTATTATGTCGTGAACTTGCGTTGCGTGGTGCGGAGCATATTAGATAAAAACGGATAAATGAGAATATGTAATGATTCAGTGTTCAAATTATTACGACGAAGACACTCTTACATATGACGTATGGCAACCCTATTTGTAGATATCCGATGACGATGTCAAATGATTAACTACTAAATAAATCCTATTACTTTCTATATATTGTTACTCGGTTGTTTAAAGAATTGTCTCCTAGTTCTAAAATTCGATCGTACTTATTCATGGGCAGCGTGGCCACTCTCGACTGCTGCATGCCCGTTTGCCACTCTATTATTTTTTACACTATTCTTAAATTAAATTTATTTATTAATATATTTTTCATTAGAATTTTCATAAAAGCATGTTTAATTTTTCTACCTATTATTTATTTTTACCTAGAATTTTGTTCATGTTACTGCTTTGATCATCGGTCCTTGACAAGTATTATTTTTCTTGACAAGCATACAGAAATTCAAATTAATCCAACATTTCAAAGCCGGTCAAATTCGCGTTCAATGTTTACGTTACATACAAACATACTAATATACGACCGAAGCTCATAAAAGCGTGTTAAAAATAAAGCTGATAAATAGTAAACAAAGTTTTATTAATAAGCACACATGTCAAACTTTACCCTGATACAACTTGAGCCATGTCTGGTAGATATGTTAAAGTCCGAGGGTTAATGCACTGCATACATACCTTTAGTCTGTGCATGTCATTTTGCTTGTCTACGTCATCAAAGAAACTCCGAACTGCTTTACAGATATTTTTATATAATTGTTTTTCCTTTTATTCATAATTTTCTATTTCTCACAATACTATATACAAGCTGCAAGTTTAGTGTAGAAAAAAAAACATCATTTTTGAATATAATTTATTAAACAAGGAAGATTACATATAGATAAATAGGATTATAGCTTTGCTATGTTATCAAGACAATTATATAATTTGGCAATATATTTTTAAAGATGATCATATATGCAAAATAATGTACATTCTCCTAATTTTGGAGTACTATTCAACCTGTGCAGGCGAAATTGAAGACTGGAACAGGTGACCTAATCACACTTCAAACATATCTGGTACCTAACTTAATTGCTGGTTGCACCCTATTCAGGGCTTGAGCATTCACATAGCTTAAATTTATAATCCTATTTACAATATTGCACATAATAATCATATTTTTGTTAATTACTAGCAACTACAAGGAATATACTGAGTAACAAGCAATATATTGAGTGAAACCAATATATTGCAGGTAATTAATTAGCAATATATTCAAGGCTATTTTGAGGAACTAAGGTGTCAATAACAAGGAGGAACTGTATGTCAGGGATCTTCAATCACACACAGGCTTTCTTATGTTTAGAGTACCAATTTAACCGAATAGGGAGTGGAATGTGGTGCCTTTGAAGCCAACATTGCCTGTAGGTTCATCTTGAAAAGTTATGTACATTCTGGAACAAAAATATAAATTTTATTTTTACAATATTTTACACATGCAAACAATGCAATACTTTGATGATTGAAAAAAGTCGTAGAATATGGCATATAGCGCCTTAAAAAAAATATTGCCATTGGAGAAAATAATAAAGAAACTTAAAATTAAAATCAAACTGTCTTATACAATTGTACAGAAGTGATGACAAGGATGCTGATGATAAAGCCTAAAGTTACTTATTTTACAAAATGACAATAGTTGAAGACATTGGTGTAGACATAGACAGGCACACGGACATCTTTGTTATCGGAGGGGGTTGTTCCACGGTTCCAAAATTGACAAAGAATGACAGCTAGTTTTACCTCAAACTTGACACAGAACATTCTAGATCCAAAGTCATTAAAATATTTGATTTGTAACCTATGACGGCAGGCTCCGGACTCCTAAACCAACCACTCCATGTATATGCTCATGGATCGAAAAATAATATTAACCCATATCTTCAAAAATGTTAAGTGTCACATTTGGCCAGAAATAGTTGCATTTTATCTAATATAACATTAATGTAAGGAATATTTACAAATTCATTAGGCTTGCAATAAGCAATCAATGTCAATATGTTTGTGAGTGTTTATTATCGACTGTACTATCAAAGTGTATTAAGATACCAAAAATAAACGAAAACTTAACGACCTATCTAAGACTAAGTACTTTAAATATCATCTGTATGAGAAAATAGATGAAGAAACACCAATACACTTAGTTCATTCTCTGCTGTAGCTCTTTACTGCTACTGGGAAATGCTAGGGACTTCATGGTGAACCCAAGCACGGCGCCATAAATAAATCCTACTCTTTCTCTAGGTAATAGGACTATACGGCGAACTGTAAACTATGACTGTGGCCAAACTGCTTGGGCCCCCAAAAGTAATCTCCATTTCCAAATAAAAAAATAAGTGTTCATTCTATAAACTGAATTAAAACACATATGGCCAGTTCGAACCTAGTGTATTAGTGAGTGGATTGCTACTCTACACTGGTGATGATTCACTGTATTGAATTATTTGCGAACGAGAACACTAACAAAAATTTTTTAAACCCCTGAATTAGAATGTAATGCAATAAATAAATATTTGCAATAAGCAAATATGATACATGTTACAATAGACAAATACATGCATTTGGATTGAGAGGAAGAAGATGGTAACCTTTCGACAGAAATTTATTAAAACAACCTACAAACAAAGTGAATTTGAATTTGAATTTGTTTCAGCCGCATATACTCAATATTTGGCTAAAGATTTATTTTATTAGTTTCCCATATTTAGAATGAACACCAGGCCTGGATGTAGGCGGGGGTAAGCCGGGCCCTATGCCTGAGGCAAATTCAGAAGGCGGCCAAATTAATTCGCAACGAATTCATTCGGAAAAAAAATGCGACGGATACATTATTTCCCGAAGGCCTATGTCTAAATGTCAATCACTTAGTGGACATCTGATAGCTGAAATTATGAAAATGATAAAGGTAAAAATAAATGTAAAGGGTCGGGGGCGGCATTTTTCAGTTTTTGCCCCTCCTAAAAGAAATTGAAGATGCGGGCTGCTGAACACTTTTGATTTAGACTCCTTTATCGATTTTGCTACCCACAGTTTAATTAATGATTGTATGATAGTGTTGTTGCAAGAGAATGGCTTATTTGTAGTGGCTTACATTGTGCAAAGTTTATGGATCAGATTACATAAGATTATGCACTGAACACAAAACTGCTTACCGAGAATTCCCAACATAAATATTAAACTTAAACATAAAATATAAAACAATTCCTTGACATACCTATCTTGAGGCACTCCCAGTTCCTTCTCTACCAGTTCGAATAAAACTTTTGCATGCTTCTTGTTCTGTTCCACTCCAAGGGCCCCGATAGACATTAGATTGGCTATTGCGCAAGGTTCTGTGGACCCGCCAAAATTCATTGGCACCTCGGGAATTACGGACACAACACAGTACTGGAAATGAAGATTTCAATCATCAGACAAAACTTCATGTGTCAGTTTATGTATATTTTTGATATTTTTGATATAGCAAACAAGTACAATCACAATGTTTTCCTTTAGTTTTATATTGTGTTATTTAATTTTAAAATGCACTTGACTTTGTAAAGAAAGGGTTATTTGCCAAGATTGCTACCCAGGCTCTCAGAGTGGGAGGCAGAATATTACCCACTAGGCTGACACAGCTGTTTCACGATTGCTACTCTAAAATTACAAAATGGATGTTTAGTTTAGTATAACAGTTTAAAAACTGTGTTCAACGGAAGGCTATTTAAAATTTCTATGTTATATTAGAAGTCAAACTGTTAGTGGTAGTTTTGATAGCGCAAAATATAGAAGAGAGCATTTATTTTTTATGTAAAATATATCCACAATTTCATTCTGGGATGATCAGTTTGTTTCACCATTAAGACAGTTTTACTAAAGAGGAATGCTGATTTTGTTTCATTAGATCAACAGCATTCAATGTTAAATATTAATCAATAATAACATTTCAATGTAACTAAATCGCTCAAAATATTATAACATGCTGTAATAAAAAGTGCCAGCCACAATATAGATAAACAGTGCCCTGCTGTGTGCTATTCAGTCCACGTATGTGGACTGC
>DWQQ01000282.1:0-12477 GCA_018244775.1 Oxynetra roscius flavomaculata
AGACAGACAGACAGACAGACAGACAGACAGACAGACAGACAGACAGACAGACAGACAGACAGACAGACAGACAGACAAACTCTTCAGCTTTATAATAATAGCATACATGTAGTTGATTAAGTTTTACAGAATCAAATTCAATTATATGGAATAATAAAAGTAGTATTGTAATAATAAAAAACAGAAAGTACATAAATCGCCATATTATATTTGAGCATAAAAAACCTGCGCAGTTTGACATGACCTTAGTCGCGGATTCGAGCCTATTCACCGAAATAAAATATAATGCATACAACCGTACTTATATTTGATTACAATTCGTGACACAATTTGTGTCAGAATGACGTGAAAGATAAAAATGGCAGACCTTTTCAAAATATTCACAATTAAATTGATTCCCCAAAAATGTAAATAAAATAAAATAAATAAGAGTGGACACAGTACTTTTAAACAATATACTACTAGCCTCGAAACCGGCATGAAACCATATCGTCATTCAGACAAACTATTTATGTTGGAAGTAAGAATCTGTTATTAATCTCAACAATAACAATTTATTAAACAGTTACATAATTTTATTACTTAACTATTTTACGATTGTCTAGATACACTAATGAAAAATTGATAAGTCTAGTCAAGTGCAGATGTTCGGGTATTAAAAATATCAGAGAGACAAGAATCGGAGTAGCCCAAAATTGGGTTATACATGGTATCATAAATATAATATTTCCATTACTTTCATCACTCAGTTGTACTTAGTTTAGTTATTCAGTGTAATTATTTAAATAAACCTATTTAATTAGGTACGTATAATTTGTAAAATACGTAAAATATATTAAAACCTCTGATGCGTGACATGCGCATTGTTAATTCGAGAGATTTTTTGTTATTGGACAGGTATATATAGTAAAGTTACATCGTACAATTTTAAATAATCTATAAATCTGTTGAAATTTACTTGCCATAAACCTTGAAGATAGTAGAAACAGATAAGACATTGTAAAGTGCTAAAATGTTTTTTTTTCTGTTTAAACTTACAAATAATATGCGCAAATGTAAGCTTTATTAGCAAATGTATTTTTTTCTGTTTAAACTTACAAATAATATGCGCAAATGTAAGCTTTATTAGCAAATGTATTTTTTGATTATTCAAATAAAAAAACAGGTTTAGAAGATAGTGCATATACCCACATATCATATTTCGGCACAAGCAACCTACACAGGTTGACTTGCCCTGAGTCACAGGACTTGAGCCTATCTAAATGAAAAAAAATATTAACCTATACAGTGAAATTTTGAAACAGCATACGATAAAATAATTAGTTATATAGTTCTAACTGGCAGGTACCTCATTTTATATTTATATAGGAGTTTTCGATCTTCATACGAATTTCCCCTTAATACGAACGATATGAATATAAATATAAATACAAAACATTATGAATATTCTCTGCATTGTATGAGCACTAAAAGTTATTATATCAAGTATTATTATATCGAGAATAATGTATAATATTAAGAGATCGTTCACTTGTTTTACTGCTGAAAAATATAGTAATAACATAAACAAAAATACGTAGAAGATCCACCTATTTGCAACACACACTATATGTGGAGTTACTTAATTCTATTAATCACCGAAATAAAGTAACCATATGTAAACGACAGTCATATTTTTTTCTAAATTATTAAATTTATTTATTAATACATACTATTATGTTTTAACTAACTTATTAATTATCAGAACGTGCCCCTATTATGACTAACGTGTGTTATTATGGGGTTCTATTAGGATTTATTAGATGGTGTGTATACATTTGAGGTTATATGCTAGGGACGTGTTGCTCAAAACAAATTGTAATACAGACTGATTCATTTCGTGTTCACATATGTTATTTCAATACATTTGACAGTGCGCGGACTATACATTATTTCAATACTTTAAACGGTTTGCAGATGGACTAATATTAACTCATATATACACAATTTATGTATGTATTCGGTGGGATTAATTATTATTAGAGGTTAACATTTTGATAAACAGGACGTTCAGCTAAAGTCACAGATAGATAGGACACTGAGACGATCATCAATGACTGCTGATTATGTTTGTTTTCCAGCAGTTACGTTCGGCGAGTGCATTTGGTAGAATCCGAGTGTTGAGCAGAGAGTTCGCGGGGGATGTCTGTTCGCTATGGCGCTACGGAGCGCCTTTTCCCACTTTCCTCAAACTTATCGGCACTTTACTCCTTTGCTTATTCGTCGTTATGCCCCTCATTTACCCCGTGTTCCTACTCGCCGCAACTTACTTTACATATGAAGGTCTTTATCTAAGGTAACACCCTAAATATTAGTTTTAGTCAAACGGGTTGAATAAATACAAATTCTTTTTTCAATTTTTCTATTTGTTTTGCAGCTGGTACCTGGACGATTCCAGACGTTTCCTTCCAATGAGCATCGGACGTCGAGTTATGTCCGTAGCGTTCAAAACATGCCCCCCGAACGATGTGTGGAAAGTTCGCGAAGTCCTCACCCGCGGAATATTAGTGGCACATTCTTTAGCTACGTCCGTCGATTACCTTTGCGTCATGCAGGGATTGTTAGACGAGTCTTAAAAAATATGAGTTCCGAAACTATAACCAAATTCGATTAAATCTATTCCCACATTATAAATTCATTAAAAATCCATATACGTCCACATTTTATTTATTAATTCTTTATTATATGTACCATAATAAAGTGGCATCAAAGGCGGACTTAATGCTATGCTATGCTTAAGCATTCTCTGCCAGTCAACTTTTAGGCAAAACAGATAGCAACCAACGCGGTATAAGAAAAACAAAACGAAAATGATTCATAAAAAGTATATATACATATTTCTAAGTATGTTAATATGTAGGTAGTTTATCAGCCGTCTGGTTATCATAATACAGGTACTACTTAAGTGCCTACTTTGGGACCAGACTGTGTGTGATAGCCCGAGATTTTCATTATTATTATTATTCAAATTATATCAATAACTATTTCTTGAATTACATCAATAACTATTTCTGTAGCATGCAAATTGAACCTCTATTTTAATTAAGGACATCAAGTACTGGAGTAGGAAAGTCTTCAACGATTAATGTATTTTTTGTTAACTTCTACGGACCTGATAATTATCGGCGGCCTTCAAATAAGACGGCTTTTTATAAGACTAAAAACGGCGCCTCATTTAATAATAATCATTCAATAAAACGTTTGACATATTTTAACATCATTTTATACAGCACCGATTAAATTTTGCTATATTGTAAGAATCATGAATGCATTGAAAATAGTTCTATTTATTTCTATGAAAAATGTAATTAATTTTTTTTTATCGAATTAACTAGTTCAGCAGACGTGGTTTTGCTTTTTCTCGAGTGGCGCTATGAGCTTGATTATTAAGTTACACACATACTTTTTAATATTAAAATTGTAATTACCTACGTAAATTTTATTGAAATGTTACTTTGATTGATTGTTTACCGAATACAAAGAATGCATTAAAGCCCAAAAATTTTCTCATTTATATATAAAAGTGACATGTATATCATAAAGATAAGCAAAATCTTCGCCATGAAAAATGTTGTCAAGGCAAAAAAGTAAATAAATAGTCCTGGAGAGAACACTCCTCTCTCGGCTTTATCTTAAGCCTATGTTCAAAACTTGCTACACTATTATTAGATAAATTATCATCTCGCGACATTGACTTTATCTGAAGGGAACATTTGTAACCTCTTAAGATTACCGTTAAATAGACGGGACAGGAAAAAAGAACGTGAGTCGTTAGGAGCAGTGCGGTGCAACGACTCGACATTGGCACACGACACAATGGCGTACTGGACCATTATTATCGGGCTGCTGGCTCTCACCCAATCGTAAGTACGCGCAAGCGAAAATAACGCTTGTTTATTCACGCGAAGAACAACATCAACACCCATTTTCCAAGACAAACTATGAAATTGAAAGTTAAGTTGCTTGCAGGCCACACTTATGTAGACATTATTGAGCGCCTAAATAAGTGCCAACTGACAATGACACTCAATAACTTTGTACAGTACAACGTGACAAGCATTATAATTTAATACACACATAACGGAACGTACCAATGTCAATTTTAAAAGCAGATTGCATTTTAATTTTCGAAAAAAAAAAAATTTTAAAGGTAACAAGATTATAATGTCTCCTTATATGTGGATCTTTTACATTATGTATTTATAAATGTATATTAATCCCAAGCGTTTATTACATAACCGGTGGTAATCGCGTAACGTGCACCTTTACTAACCTTTTATTTAAAATACCTGAAGCTGATCATACCTACACCGCATTACCTCCTATAGACAAACTCAGAGAACAAACTGTGAATGTCTGTTGAATTTCGATTATGAGATTAGTTATAAAACTAATGAAAAACAATATGTGGTAATCGATTTAGGAAATAACTGTTTTATACATAATAACTTTGTTGTTTCAGAAAATTTCTAGCTGTTGCTCTTTATAATTAATTTACTGTAATATTTTTTGTTAATTGTTAAATTTATTACACAGTGAACAAAAAGAAAAACCATAAAATATATTTTGTAGGTAAAATTCTTCTACTAAATGTCAAGGTATACCAACAACATATTGTGATTCGTGATTTATCAATAATTTACAAATTAACGATTACGTAACTACTGTAAAATCCAAACATTAATATTTAGTTAATTTAATAATTGATTTTTAAAAGTCTCAGGAGTAGAAATATTTTTAGATCACGCCATTAAAAAAGGGAACACACCTAGCCATGCTTTTTTCATGAAGTCTGACTTGCAGTTGTTTGTAGGTTAGTTCCCCATAAAAGTATGGCTATAATTATCGACCTTTGTTATCTATTATTGCCCATTAGTTAGTCAACAGCCAGTCTACTTACATATTTTACGTTCATGGGTATACCTACATAATAAGTACTATGTATATATTCTTTCTTTTGTCAGATGCTTGGCTCAATACACAAAGTTTCCCGAAGGATTCACATTTGGAGTGGCAACAGCTTCCCATCAAATCGAGGGTGCTTGGAACGTAAGTGGTGAGTATATCTACATTTTACTTCCGTCAAACTTGTCATATTAGCTCGCCAACTGACTTGAACTGACCTCGTAAAAAAAGACTGAATAGTAACTCGGTCATTCTCAACCCACACTCGGTTTCAGACAAGATAGGCAGACAATATTCCATCAATAGGTTGAGCAGTAATATTAACGTTACATTAACTTCCTTAACACTTTCATCGTTGTTAAACCAATCTGTCTAGTAAAGAAAGGCAAAGCAACTTAGTGCTAATATATTTCACCTTGTCCATAAATTCGGGCAGCAGATTCGAGCAGATATATTTTCAGAAAAAAACACACCAACACCCGGAATACCCTCTTTCGTCTTTTGGCACGATCTTAAGTCTCTGCTTTCAGTTTTGTCTCCCACACATAACATATCAATACATTTGTTTATCGATAATGCTACCTACATAATCTACGATAAGGTTTATCTTACATATTGCTTGGTTTATCTTACATTGTCTTATAAGGTTTATCTTACATTGTCACAGAACTTAGACACATCTACAGATAAAAAGTATTTCCCAGTATACTTACACAAACACCTCTTAAATCTTATCTGACTGTCAAGTGGATTTAAACATGTCACAAATTTCTGTAGCTCCATTCTTATCGTATTACATAGTTTCAATGCACTTAAGACTATTATATATTTATAGGAAAATCTGAAAATATTTGGGATCGCCTATCCCATTCCAGACCCTGGATGATTGCGGATGGTACAAACGGTGATATTGCGTGTGACTCGTACAATCGATATCTTGAGGATGTCGAGGAATTGAAATACCTTGGGGTAGATTTCTATCGTTTCTCATTATCATGGGCTCGAATTTTACCAACGGGCCGCGTTGATTATATTAATCCAGATGGCATCAGATATTACAATGACCTACTGAATGCTTTGGCTGAACAAAACATCGAACCACTGGTAAACATGCGATATAATTGGAAAACAAACTTAATATATGTTTTGTTTTGACTTGTAATAAATATGTATTAAATATATATACAGGTTACACTTCATCATTGGGACTTACCGCAAACACTTCAAGACCTTGGGGGATGGGCTAACCCTAAGATGATTGAATATTTCCGCGACTACTCCGATGTATGCTTCAGGGAATTCGGAGACAGAATAAAATCCTGGATCACTCTCAATGAACCTTACGAAATTTGCGAAGATGCCTATGGTGATGATAAAAAAGCCCCGGCTATTGATAGCCACGGTGTAGGAAACTACTTATGCAGTGACACTCTCCTAAAAGCTCACGCCGAAGTATACCATCTATACAACGAGTCATACAGACCCCATCAAAATGGAAACATTATGATTTCCATCAACTCCATTTGGTATGAACCCAGTGATCCGGCTAACGCTGAGCAAGTAGCCTTGGCTGAGATCGCCAACCAGTTTAAAGTAAGAACATATGATTTTTTATGAATCAATCACAATGAATGTTGCCAGGCATATAAGTAATTTATTCGAACGTACATTTCAGTTCGGATGGTTCGCGCATCCTATTTTCACAGAGGAAGGTGGCTATCCGGCAGCAATGATCGAAAATGTCGCGCTACAGAGTAGCGCTGAGGGTTTGCCCAGATCCCGCCTGGAGCAGTTTGATAGCTATTGGATAGAGCGGATTAAGGGCACATCCGATTTCCTTGGCATTAACCACTATACCACTCATCTGATAACTGGTGCGGGCGTTGACCCTATTGCCAAATCACCTTCGTGGCTTAAAGACATCGGCGCCGTTACAACTATGGAAGTTGGTGGGGACTCCGCTTCTGAATGGCTTAGGGTATGTAAAAATAATGTACCTATTCATAACAGTAGAGTTTTATTACAATTTGTTTTCTTTCCAGCCGTTCATCGTATCTCCATTAATGCTTTGATGTATAATTAAACCTTGGCTTTCAGGTGGTGCCTACTGGCTTTGCAAACTTACTGCGATGGTGTAAAAGCTCTTACAACGATCCACCAATCTACATCACTGAAAACGGTTTCTCTGACCGTGGTACACTCGAAGATTATGGGAGAATTCAATATTTTAATGTAATATTTGCTAACTTCTGCAATTATTTAAATGTTTTGTATAGCATTTAAAATAATACATTCTTATTTATTCTATAATATTTTAGGACTACCTGAGCGAAGTTCTTAATGTAATTTATAACGATGGAGTTAATGTTCTTGGGTATACAGCGTGGACGTTGATGGACAACTTCGAATGGCGTGCTGGTTTTTCGTAAGCAATTACTTTTATTGCCGTAATTAGATTATTTTTCTATTACAAAGAAACCAACCATCCTATTATCACGTATGGATGCTGCATGTTTCTGCCGCTAAGCAAGCGTTACTAGCGTTCTGGTCGCCCTATGACGAAAATATATAAAGTCAATTGAGTCAGTATGTTACTGGTGGAATTGTTTTTTTAGAGAGATGTTGTGCACAAATGTTTTCTTTATCTCATAATTTGATAATCTTTGATTATTTTTTGTTTTCTCTCAGGGAACGTTTCGGTTTTTACTACGTAAACATCACGGACCCCGAAAGGCCGAGAACCGCCAAGCTGTCTGCCGACTACTACAAACAGTTGTGCACCACGCGTGAATTACCTCAAGACGAACGCTTCAAAGATCCCGCTGTAAGGGCATGAATATTTGATATAAGCTTTTCCCAACATATTCGCTATAAACACACGCCATGCATTATCCGCTCGTTATTGTTACTGAAATGATATGCCTATTCTTGAAATGCCTTTTTCTTATTTTATCTTTTATTTATATTATAATATATTTATGCGGGTTAGTTGCTTGGCTGTAATATAAAATTTTGGTACCTACAGAAAAATGCATGTTATTTTAAATACTTTAAACTAATATTTTACATCATTATATATTGTTACGTATGTATAGACCACTTGTATATCATTGTTAGCATATCATGTTCATATATGTATATCTAAGTAATTTTTGTATATAATAATATACTGCATGTGCTTTTCGCATTTAACAGGCGGGGCGCCGAGTATGAAACGGATTGATATATTCCTTAACAATAACCACCGTTGCCAAAAATAGTATTATGTTAATGAAATAAATTATTCCTCTGTCATTTTGTTTTCTTTACTGGTTCGAACACGCAGTGCGGATGCATGCATGCATGCATGCGGAAACATGCTTCGCTACCTTTAGCTTTCATTATGTTTTTGCTTTAGTAAATATAATAGGTACTGAGTATACGTGACCTAGCACTGAAATCAATAATAAGAAAGAGGGTTATTTCTTTCTTTCATTTTTTCATATAATTTTCTAGTTAGTACTAGCTATTTCCTGTGGTTTTACTCGCGCTTCTGTGCTAGATTTTCCGAGTGTGTACATTTACCCCTATTGTCACGGATCACGTCATTAAATATTTTTTGTGTAGAGATCAAACATAAGATCATTATATGGAAATATATAAAATCATAAATATATCAAAAATTCTATTACGTATGTATACGTATATACATATGTATAATATAGAAGTTACTTGAAAAATTCAACTACAATGTTTTCCTCCTTACAGCTTTGTTATATATTTATATAGATATACGCGTATATTTGTCTGTTTAACTATAAAATATGTCTCTCTGTACATATGTAAAGCACTCGTAGCCATGAGAACGGTTAAACCTGATTTGATACAAATATACTTAGTACTTATACGATACAGTATTCATTAGGCCGGTTCAAGAACATAGGTATGTATTCTATGTCTAATCATATATGTCAATGTCAATTTAAAATTTTATCAATAGAGTAAGGAGACAATCGATAAGAAATTCTTGACACTCAATCCTTTATGTCGAAATGATGTTATCGAATATTATATTGTGTTACAATAAAACCCTATACATTGGTACAAAAACAGCCTACAAATTTGAACATGGCATGAAATATATTCGAAAGAAATGTATAAAATGTGTAGAGCATAAGTGAAATAGAGATAATGGTTATAATAAATCAAAAGTCAGTCATATTTTTCAAAAATTTCTTTTTTATTTTTTAATAAGTTTTGCTGTTTCCTGCTGATTTTAAATAGAGTGGGACGGTGATGGAATGTAGATACATGAAAGCCTTTTTGTGATATTTAAACATCTACGCAAATATACAGACATTTTTCAGTTCATTCAATCCACTTCAATATCACTGCATCATAATAGGAATTATTATATACCAGAAATTCTATTTTACTTTGTGGCAATTAATTCATTAAAAATATAATGCAGCATACAATTATTACTTATTATTATGATCGGCAAGAAATCTGATACAGAGGCTTAATGCATGATAAATAATAATACTTGAAATAAATTTTCGGATTTCCTTAAATAAAGCAATATAACTGTTTAATTTTTAAACGTAACCGGAGTTATTTTCTGACTGACTATTATGGTTACTTGGCAATGTCGTTTCACTATATACGTTTAATATACTCAGAATTCCTTCTTCTTCTTGCAGCAAAGGGCCAGGACAGAACTATAACTAATTGAAGCAAAGATGGCAGACAAAACATACAATTCCATGATTTTCAAGGAACAGGTAAGTAAAAAAATAAGTTGTGGATATTAAAACAAATATTTATTTAGTTCATATAAGAATATCAAATTATTTACAATGAAATTATCTTATTAGTTATATGACATTTATAATTCCATTGTTATAATGTTGACACTTGTAAAGTTATATACACTACAGAGAAAACTTGCATCAGTTGTCAGACTGAAAGATATGTTTGTAAATAATTAAAGGCTATACTTATGAAATAAACCACATAGTATGAAATATACCACATTTCGAATATTGTTCCGAATATTATTCCCTTAAAAGCGGTGCTACGGACTCGCCCTGCGTGCATACTGTTAGCGACATGGAATGTTTCTTATTATATCATTATAACGAACCCCAGCCGGCCCTTCCTAGCGGACGATGTTGGCTGTCAACAAACAGTTCATCGACCTTTTGTCATTACATATTGCAACTTCAATATTAGATAAAAAATCACCGAACGAACTGAACAAAACAGCTTCTCTCATACTAAATCGCAAATTTTATTCATTCAATCCAATAATCTAAACAGAATAAAATTGTAATAATTTCATGATGGAAAATAAGCTTATGTATATCTGATCAAATGTACAGAGATATTAAATGTAAACCGTCTCTGCTAAGCTCGGCCGGGTGTTCGCTGTTGGCTTCATAGTGCGTTGCGTGATGTGATACACAATGTTCAAAGTAATAAAAACAAAAAAGGTCAACACAAAGAAACTCAACAGCACTACTGACAATTTGTTATGTTCTATATACTACTAAATATATGAAAAGAAAAAAAGCTATCCGAGAATAATGTACCGAACAATATGAAAAGCATCATTACTTACGAAATCTAAAAAAAAAATACACGACAAATACAAAATAAAGTACAACGAATGGATCTGCACAATACAAAATATAATGTATCATTAACCCAGCACCGTTACGCCTAATTACAATAGTTACACAGTTGATATTAAATCGTAACTGAAGATTACATTTTAAGTCTTACAAGAATAAAGTACTTTCACTAATATGGCAAAGTTTTCAATGTAGCATTTTCATTTATAAAGCCTAATTCCCAAGTTTATGCTGTAATCGAAAATATCTGAGTTTTTTTTGTAAAATTCTAGGACTAGGTGGGCTATTCAATTCAATACAATTCCAAAACCAAAACAATAAAGAAAAACCTTCGTTACCATAAAATTTTGATTGTTAGAGGTTAGATAAAAGGGCCCGATAGATTCACGGTTACATAATGAGTATGTAACTATGAATATACGTTATGACTACATTCGCAGTTGCTACCAAACAGAGTCAGCCACTCAATGAAGAACGATAGCTATCACTATTAAAACGCTACGGCTACATTATTGTTCAACGATGGACACAACGTATTGCCGCGTGATTTTTTTTTTGCAATGTCGCCAGTAACATTTGTGTACAAATTGAAACGTGTTTTCAACATTTTTAAAGTATATATGGACGTGCTTTTCACCTGTATACATAGATACGTATTTGCCCAACACTGCACTGTATATATTTATAATGTAGCCCCAACGCAGACAACAAAACGAAAAGTTGTTTGCTCTGACAGCAACACGGCGGCCATTTTGTCTCCACAACGCGCCTCAGAAACGCATCATACAACTTTCCGTCGCCTTGTAATTCCTTAATGTTATTACTAGCTGCACCCATACACTCAAACACCAACTGTTCACTTTAACATAAACAATTTGTATAACTAATAGTAATAGTTGCCAATATAACTATCTGTGTCAAGATTAATTAATTATAACTAATCATCTATCTAATCATAATCTCGAAAAATTACACAAGGACGGTGTAAGTAGACAAAACACGTTACTGCAACGAGCACAATAAGTAATTTAATTCTGTCCAAATATTTTATTCACATACATAATAAAAAGTTTCGACGATAGTAATAATAAAAAAAAGTGTAGAAATAAATCAACGTTATCTTAATTATACAATACAATAAATAATTTCTATAAAGGCACAATAAGGCACTGTACGTCAAGGTGTGATCACAATTATAGTAAGTATATAAACTACATCATAATATTCGTCAATATAAGTATCGTTTGTTTCACGCAAGAATAGGATTTCCTGTAATCTTACATGAAAAGAACACGGAAATCCTATATCAACACCTTATCATCATTTACGTTGCAATTAGTCTCCTTTCAACCAGGAAAGAAGTTTTGCAGACACCACAGATGCCTCTCACTTCCAGGGTGCTTCAGCAATTCATCTAGTATCTACAATGACTAGCCATTCATCATAGTATTGGCCTATTATTCATTGGTTCATATATGAAGGTCATCAATTTAATTTTATTACTTGAGTTGTACAGTTTCATTATCATCCTTCGGGCAACATTTTATGTATACATATATCAATTGCACATTTTGTCAAATAGAAAATATTTTTAATACATCAGAGATTTTGGTGCTTTGAATGCCCTCAACATATATGAATCACCGTAATTACAAAACCTCGTTACTAATATAGGGTCCGAAGACATATAAAAAGTATGTATTAGTTAGTGTATACCGCTAAAGCTGTATTAGCACACCGATACCAAATATATAGGCATATTATGTAAAATTAATTATTACATCCGATTCTAATAAATGCCTAGATGTAAAAACCAATTGTACATATTAAGCGATACCTAAATTCACGATAGGCATACTATTTATTATTACATAGGAGTTCACGTGATTGCGTTTATATCTTTTCTGAACAAATACTC